>CAUYPK010129385.1:0-13642 GCA_963574355.1 Loris lydekkerianus | reverse complement strand
CAACGACTCAGCAAGGTCCGGCCTGAAACTGCCTCTACCTAGATACAGCCAATGTGGTACCATGCCATTGGCCCGACCCTGTCACTCACCTCTTCCCCCGCCTTCTTTCCCTGCCCCTTCTCCACAATAAAAAAATAAATTTAAAAAAAAAAAAAAAAAAAAATGGTTCCAATGTTAAGTATGTATGCAACTGAACAAAGAAATGATGAAAGATCAAAGGGGTCACAAAATTTAATTTTGAAATTCTTTAATTGCACTTGGTGATATTCTGACTTAGAAGAATCTTTGGACAGAACTTCTATTTTTAATTGGATTAATTTACATTAAATATTGGAGTAGAAGTAAATTGAGAAGGCTTATGATTTGAACTTAAATATAGTGAAAGATACAAAAAGCTTATACATAGAATTTATTTTATAAGTTTGGTCTTGAAAAAACATTTATCAAAAACAGGCTGGGTTAAACAATTTACACATTTTCATAGGAAAATATTAGAAATTGAGAATATCTTTCATTTAAAAAATTTTATTAGAGATTGCCACCTACCTCATCACATATAGAAAGGGTTTTTTTATTTGTTTGTTTGTTTTGAGACAGAGTTTCACTCTGTTGCTCTGGGTCGAGTGCCGTCCTTGGCTAATAGCTTAAAGCAACCTCAAACTTTTGGGCTCAAGAGATCCTCTTCCCTTACACTTCCGAGTATCTGGGACTACAGGTGTGCACCACACCACGCCCAGCTGTTTTTCTTTTCTTTTCTTTCTTTTTTTTTTTTTTTTTCTGTTTTTGTACACAGAGTCTTGCTCTTACCTAGGCTCATCTCAAACACCTAAGCTCAAATAATCCTCCCAGTTTGGCCTCCCAGAGTGGTAGGATTATAGGCATGAGCCACTGAGCTCAGCCAGAAAGAATTTTTTTTCCCTCTAATATTTTGTTCAGGGAAGATTAAAAATGTCATTTCAAAGTTACTAAGTCTAAAATGAAACTTTACAAATTTTTGGAAAAATAAAAATAACACCAGCGTAAAAAAATCAGTTCTTCAGGAAAATACCAGTGACATAATACCAGAGGCTAATAAAACTGAAAACTGATTAAAGTGTGTGAATATATGCCAAGAAAAAGCATTTAATTTATGCTATTTTTAATGTTAGATAACTAATATGATTTTTAAAAAATTTTCTTTAATATATACAGATATATACTATTTTAATATTTCTAAATATTAAAGCATCAATTCTATGTATTCAACTTTGATATGAGGACAATTAATGACAATGACACGGTGGGGTTTGGGGGAAAAGGAGAGCAGACAGAGAAGGAGGGAGGGGGTGAGGGAAAGAAGAAAAGAAAATAGTGACTAATTTTCACATAAATAGGATTTAATTTTGACTAAAGTACATTATTTGAACAATAATTTTTAATTCAACTTGTTAATATGTTTAGAATATTGCATCCTCATTTATAAGTGAAATATGTTTGTAATTTCCCTTTACAATAATATATTTTTCCAATTTTAATATCAGGTATATCCAGATGAAGTAGAATAATTTTGAAGTATTTCTTAAAATAAAAAAAAATTCTAAATATAAGTTTTGCATAGAAGTATTTTATAGGTCACAAATATAATTTAATTAATATTTCAGTCAATAAATAAATATTTTAACATTATTTCAAAATTGAGCAGCACCTGTGGCTCAGTGAGTAGGGCACCGGCCCCATATACCGAGGGTGGCTGGTTCAAACCTGGCCCAGGCCAAATTGCAACAAAAAAAAATAGCCTGGTGTTCTGATTTCCAAGGCAGGAGAAACCTGGTGTTGTAGCGTGCACCTGTAGTCCCAGCTACTCGGGAGGCTGAGGCAAGAGAATCACCTGAGCCCAGGAGTTGGAGGTTGCTGTAAGCTGTGTGATGCCATGGCACTCTACCAAGGGCGATGGAGTGAGACTCTGTCTCTAAAAAAAAATAAATTATTTCAAAATTTTAGCATCACTTTCTACTCTCTAAAATGTCATGGTTTGGGTAATAAATTATATGGTCACTGTTAAAAAGGGACAATGTCCTTGAGACATCTTATATATGATACCCACTCTAAGAAAGAAAAGGTACGATTTCTAACAATGACTTGTGTTTTTTCCTTTCTTGTTGGGACATTTCTCACTTCCTGACGTGGTAGGTCTCTAGGAGATAGTCTCGATCTTGTCCCCTGTTCAGTCTCAGCACCTAGAATAGTGCCCCCAAAACAGTAACAAGTTTTCAAAAAGATCTTTTATTAATATGATAGGTGTATTTTCTAATAGGAATTTGCATTCCTGTTACAATTATTTATATAAAATTATTAATGAAATTCTCTTTTTGTTTTTAGAGTCTCACTTAGTTGCCCTTGGTATAGTGCATCACAGCTCACAGCAACCTCAAACTCTTGGGTGTAAGTGATTCTCTTGCCTCAGCTTCCCAAGTAGCTGGGACTACAGGTGCCTGCCACAACACTCAGCTAGTTTTTCTATTGTTAGTAGAGATGGTGTCTTGCTCTTACTCAGGCTGGTCTGGAATTCCTGAGCTCAAGCAATCCACCTGCATTGGCCTCCCAGAGTGCTAGGATTACAGGCATGGACCACCATGCTCAGCCTAATGAAATTCTTTTTATTTATGTTTGGACATGACAGTAAAAAGAATTTTACCAAACATTGCAACATTTAAGACTACTCTTGTATTCTATATTTACCATAGAAAAATATTTATACTCAAGACATTTTCAATTTTAATTTTTAAATATTATTTATTTTAAAATACAGTCAGAATTTCCCTGAAAATAATGGTGTTACAATTTTATGTCCTTAGAATTGACTATAATGTCAAGTGTGAAATACATATTACCCAAGATTCAAGAGCATTTATGTTGAAGTGCAGTCACTTTAGCATTAAATAACATTTATTGCTACCCCCAAAGTATATGTTTGAGAATCTTTATCCCTATGAAGCTCAGCCTGGTTTCCACGGCATGTTTGACATTCGACCATGAACTAACTATCCCACTTCCACTCTCCTGGCTGTGTTTACAGACCTTCCAGGTGCTCTTCCAGACACTTTGGTTTCTGTCAGGACTACCAGTCCTCCATGAAACACAATTCTACATATTGGCCTAGGCAAAGAATTTATGACTAACATCCCCATGGCAGTTATAGCAACAACAAAATGAATGAATGTGACTTGATTAAATTAAAACCCTTCTGCACAGCTAAGGAAATAATCAACAGAGCAAATAGACAATATAGAGAATGGGAGAAAATATTCGCAAACAATTTACTTGGCAAAGGGATGATACCAGAATCTATGAAGAACTCAAATTGATAAGAAGAAAACAACCCCATTAAAAACTGTGGAAAAAATCTGAACAGAAGTCTTTCTGAAGAAGATAGACAAATGGCAAAGAAACACATGAAATGTGTTCAGCGTCACTTATCATGAGAGAAATGTTGTTTAAACCATAATGAGACATCACCTTATTCCTGCTTGACTGACTTTAATGAAGAAGTCCAAAAACAATAGATGCTGGTATGGATGCGAAAGGAAAGGAACAGTATACACATTAATGGTACTGCAAATTAGTAAAACACTTATGGAAAACAGTATGTTGATTCCTTAAAGAATTAAAAGTAGACCTACCCTTCAGTACAGCAGTCCCACTTTGGGGTACCTACCCAGTTCATGAGTGGTTAACAAATGTGGACGTGAGTACAGCCATAAAAAAAAGGATGCCTTAATGCATTTGCAGCAATTTAGATGGAACTACGGACCATTATCCAAACTGAAGTATTATGTTTAGTGAAAATAAAGTATAAATAAGATCCATGTAAATGTATTTTTCAAGCTGTATCAAAATAACATAACAACAACCATATTCTATTTAGAAAACGTATCTAAAGGATATAGAGAATATGAAAGTAAAATAAATGAGTGAAAAATCTATAACTTGCATATTTTTATCTATAATAAAAAAAGAAAAAATAAATAAAAAAATAAAAAAAAACAAAACAAAATATACTAGTCTATGAAATCACACTTAAACACTAGATATTGTGAAATACACTTCATAATACCAGTTTTATTATTAACTTACTAGAAAGATCTAATAATTTTAACCAGAATTACCCTTAACAATGCTGTCTACTAATAAATAGAAAATAGTGGATTCAAAAGTAGAAATATATAAATCCATACTCTTGTTGGGTGATTTTAACATACCAATTTTTAAATCTATAAACCCAGCAAACACATAGCAATATGAATATTTATGATTAAAAAACAATGAATATTTTTGATCCAAATGACAAATTTCTCATATGGGATACCAAAACTGCAAAGCATGCATTTCTTTATTAAAATTAAACATTAGTTCAGCCAAATTTCAAAGAATTTAATTTTAATCACATACCATGTAATCTCACCACACTACAATAGGTATAAAAATTAACTAAAAGATAATTAGAAAATGCCCCAAAGTTGTGAAATTAAAAAAATTCCTAGGTCAAAAAACAAATCACGAAGGAAATTAGGAAATATTTTGGAATAAATGATAATTAAAATATTATAATACATATCAACACTTCAGTGATACTGTTAAAGGTATACTTCACAGGAAATTTATAACCTTAGAACAGATAGGCAGAAATCAATCCCAAGAACTAAGCTTCTATCCCAAGAACGTAGAAAAACTACAGTAAATTACATCTACATAATTTAGATAAACGTTAACCAAATATGAGGTGGGAGGAATACTTGAGGTCAGGGGTTTAAGACCAGCCTGAACCAGAGCTGAGACTGTAATACACGCAGATAATAGGGAGAAGAATGAAAATCCATTGGCCTCTTTGAACTTTTGATCAGGTTAGTCCATTTATATGCAGGTAAAGGGAAAGCCTCTTTCAAGGGCCTATTAATCTCTAAGAGCCTTTAGTTCAAAATATTCTTTGTACTAAGAAGTCATACTTTGGTATTAAATTTCCTGAGCTCCTTCCTTCCCAGAATCTGAAATTCCCCTAGAAGTTTTCACACATTAAAAGCTGAATCAGTAGCTGTGGAGAGAGAACAGGGTTAGAATTCAAGCAGACTGGGCCCATGTTATTTTAAAAATAATACCTCTCAGGTTAATTTACTAATTTACAAAGAGAATCATTATAAGTCAATTTGACTCCCCCATCCATTTGTTCTCCCTAGCACCATTTGTCACCCCCAAACAAAATTATCTGTACTCCACATTTCCCCTCCCCTCCAAAAGGACAGGTATAAAAATATCTGAACTTCCTAGATGTATTGGGTAATTACTCTTATGATTCTCCCCATGTGCATAGTATTTGGAAATAAGCATTTATCTTACTAATCTGCTTTTAAAAAAAAGAGAGTGAGACCCCCCCCATATCTACCCAAAATAGAAAAAATAGCCTGATGTCGTGGCACACACCTATAGTCTCAACTAGCTACTCTGGAGGATAAGACGGATATTTCTTGAGCACAGGAGTTGAGATTGCAGTGAACAATGATGATGCCACTGCACTGTAACCAGAGTGAGAGAGTGAGATTCTATTTCAAAAAAATAAAATAAATTAATAATAATAATAATAATGAAATAGCAATAAAAGTAAAATGGATTTATAAAGGTAAATTTTGTGGGTTTTTTTAGAGAATTAATATAATTAAACTATATATGATAGATATAGGAATTGAATTAGAACTGACAAATAACAAAAATTAAAAGGGGGACATAATTATAGGCATTAAGAAGTTTGTGAGAGATTTTGATTAATAACTTCATGCCAGTAAATCTTTAAATTTGGATGAAAGGAAAAATTTCTGGGAAACTGTAACTTACCATAATGAACACAAGAAGATATAGAAAGTCTCAATTGTCTTATAGGTATTAAAAAAAAAATAAACCTATAATTGAATATTCTACTTTAAATAAAATTCTTAGCACAAATGGATTCAGTGATTGTTTCAGCTTTGGTGCACTAAAAGTGGTTTGTGCCTGCTCATGAAAGGTGTTAAAAATTTCAGAAATCTTACAAGATAGTTCAACACAGCCATTACTAAAAATTAAAGTGTTTAAAGTTACAATTAAATAAATTGTTTTGAAAACAAAGGTAATAAACAAAAGTAACAAAACTCATTACCTCCTAGTGTTTATTACATTTTATGATTAGCTGCTCTTGAGGTTATTACACATAACAATTATTGCATCTATGGGGTACAGACACTGTATACTGATGTGCTACTGTTCCTCTTTACCCAATTTTATGTCAGTGTGACATCACATGATAGCATGAAATCATCATGGTGGGAGAATTATTAATAATACCACAGAAATTAGTAAGCATATTGAAAGGAGTTCGGCAGTGTGCCCAGAGATGAGAACAAGAGAGGGTTCAGGCCAAGTGTAATGAAAGGGGACTGAGATCCACGTGGGCAAAGATGGCAGCTGCAGCGAGAGTGGTTGGGAGCTTGTTTTTATACTGGGTGTAGCAGGAGGGAGATTCCACAGGTTGCTGGGCTAGGGTTTTCCAGTGATAGAACTCTTTGGGTAGAATCAGGTAGGCCTTTTGTTCTGGGAGAAGTAGGAGTTTAGGCACCTACCATTCCTGACTCTCCTTAAATGGGTTAATGGGGTTGAAAGCCAGTCTTCTGGCCTGTTTCTTGATGGATAGGATCCGTAATTGTCCTCAGTGGGTTGAGTCAGGTGTTGGTAGGGCTATATACAATGGGAGAGGGGTTTGAAGTAGGAATTGGGTTGTAACTGGAGCTGACACCTTTTAGCCACCTAACACATACCATATCAATTACATACATTTAATTTATGGCTAAATGTGAAAGAGGTTTTGGTTTAACAAATATAGTTTATATGAAAGTAAGAAACAGTTTAATAGTATGAGTGCATACATGATTCAATAAGAATGAATTTAAGGAGAAAACAGTTAATAGACTGGGATGCACGTCCATTTGTCATATTTGTTAAATTGCCACTGTAGGTTGGATGTGGCTATGAGAATTCAAGAATTCTGTAAAACTCAATTGGCCATATGGAATTTATACTGGTGAGTATTGTATGTGTTATAATTATTTGTAAGTTATGTGTTATACATCCTTAATTCCTTAATAGTAGTAAAATTTAACATAGACATTCAGTTTTTTATATTATGTGCAGTATGTTTTATATATTTATAAGAAACTAGCTTTTCAAAAATATTATATATAGTCAGACAATTATGTTATCGTGCTTATCCCAGAAAAAGTGCCACATACCTCATTGCTGAATATCACTACAGTTACCAGATGGCCAAGGAGAGTACTTCAAAGGTGACTGTGGTGATATTCAGCAATGAGGTATGTAGGCCTTTTTCTAGAATGAGTTTGCAAACTTAATTGTCTGACCTTGTATGATATTTCTGAAAAACCACTTGTTAACTATTCACCAGCACAATACTATTTCAATCTATGTAGTGCCAGTTTTCAGAAACTTTTGCAATGAATAGAAAAAGAGAGACATTTTTCATTTTGTTTTTAGGCCAGATGAACCTTGAAAATTTTTATAGGCTAGCTTAACTTTGAAAAATACATTATAAGAAAGCAAAATTAACAACTAGTGTGTCTCATGAACAGAGATGTAAATATCCTAAATGAAATATTAGCAAATATAATTGAGCACTATATTAAAAATTTTTTTTCATGGGCAGCGCCCGTGGCTCAAAGGATTAGAGCCCTGGCCCCATATACTGGAAGTGGTGGGTTCAAACCCTGCCCTGGCCAAAAACTGCAAAAAAAATTTTTTTTTTCACAATTATATTTGGTAAATTCCTGGAGTAAAACCTCCACTGTATAGCAACAACTCAATTTAACTAATAGTCAATCGGTCATTATATTTATTAATTCTTTGTTCTCAAGCCCTTGTGCAAAGACTGTGGTAGTTAAAGAAAGGATCTGAATGACATAAATTTCTGTACCATGATTCTCCTGGAGGGACTTGCCAGAATTTCCCTACAGAGTCCTTATCTGTCATAAATACTTCCAGCAGCAGCAGAGCTAATGGAGCTTATGTCTCAAGAGGCATAATAGCTGAAAAGCCAGCCTGGAGCTAAGCATCTCTCTACTGCAGGAATTCAATAGGCATGCTTGGCCACGATGACAGGAAAGATGGGGACTGGGATCACATCTAGTCATGAACTCCAGATTTGGGATTTCTCCAGGGACCTACTAGGGAGATTAATCATGGTTTCTGCAAAAGGTATGCATGTTGTGTGTATGATTTTAGTTGATTTTGTTTTCAATTTCCCTGTCAATCCTCAACTATCTTTTTGTTATTTTCTAAAAGGTTGTCAAAGGGAATGTTTTCTTTATTTTTTTGGTCATGGCTTGTTTGTTGTTATTGTTGCAGTTTATGGCTGGGGCTGGATTTGAACCTGCCACCTCTGGCATATGGGGCCAGTGCCCTACTCCTTTGAACCCCACGGGCTGCCCCAGGGCTTTTTTTTTTTTTTTTAAGTAATTATTTTTTTAAAAATAGACCTACCATTTGATCTAACAGTCCCATGAGTGGCTATTTACCTAAAGGAAAATACGTCATTTTATCAAAAACACACCTGCTTTTGAATGTTCATTGCAGCACAATTCATAATTACAAAGATGTGGAATCAAACCAAGCACCCATCATTTCATGAGTGGATTAAAGGAATGTGGTATATGTATACTGTGTAGTACTACCCATCCATAAAAAAGGATAAATGAATGTCGTTTGTGGCAATTTGGAAGGGACTGGAGATGATTACCCTAAGTGAAGTATTTCAAAAATGGAAAAACAAATACATGTGCACTTTCTAATAATTTGGAACTGACTGATTTATGGGCGCACAGTGCACAGAGGAAAGTAAACATCATGGGACATAAAGCAGGGAGGGAAGGGAAGGGAAACAACCTGCCTAACAGGTGTAACGAACATTGAGTGATTGGCACATTTATATCTTGACTCAAGCCAGATATCTAAAAGGTCTGACCTCCTTAATATGTCGAATTTAAAAAATAAAGAAAAATAAAAGTAAAGAAATTTGGAGATGGAGAGAGATGCTAAGGTCCCCTTTGTAATGTGCCAACTTCGCCTGAGAATAATTAAGTACAATTGTCAATAATTCCCAATCTATCGTTTTTAAATTGAACAAGTGAATTTGGTTTTGCCTTAAAATTTTTGTCAGTTTGGTAGCCCAACCAATTAATCTATATTTTCAAAATGTCCAAGGGTGACTCAGAATCCTAATGCTTGTTTTAGAGTCACAGTGTGTACCTGATACTTCTCTGATAATTATAAATGACAGTAATAAGAGGTGAAGGACACCAGACAGATATTGTTCTTACTAGAAGCACAAAGCTGTTATCATGTATTAATTTTAAAAAACAAATAAAAGCACAGTTTTGTTGGGTGAATGTGTAAGGATCCAAAAACATCTGAAAAACACTGGATGCTGACTAATGGTCAGAATGTTTTTGTAGAAATTCCCAAAATAAGCATGTGAGAAAATGTTACCCTTCTTGTCTCTTTTTTTGGGGGCTTATATTTGTCTTCAGTTATTTTAACCAGTGATTTTTCCAAGCTTAATGATGTTGTTTGCTAGTCTCCCCATGTTACATCAAATGAATTTGAATACCCTCTGAGACAGCAAAATTGGAATTGCAGTAAATATTCATCATGTGGAATTAATAATGACATCATGAAATGTTCTATTTGTGTTTTTTCAATGGGCTCTATTTACCACACAGAACTATCACCCAATATGGTATTAAAAACAAAGGAGGGCCATAGCTGGATTTTATATCACATTGACGAGACAAAAAGCAGAACTGCAAGATCACCTTGGTGACAAGCACTTAAAGCTTAAAGGCCTGTCAAGAAATTTGGTGACAGCAGAATCTGGGTTTATAGTTACTCAGACAGTATTTTTTGCATCAAGTGAACTCAATAATTACAGACACTGTGAATAAATGAGTATCTGTTGATTGCTAATTTCTGATGCAATAAAAATCAGAATGAAATTTTCTATTGATCTGAAGTATTTATACGACTTATTAGATCAAAGTGGAACTTCTCAGTCAGCTGTTAATTAGATAAAGCAAATGAAGGAACTTTGGAGAATGATGTCATATGATTTCTGATTATAGAGAACACTATTTTTAGTCACATTTACTTAGCATATCTTGTTTAGTTGTTATAATCTGTAGGTAGAAAAGGAAAAAGATAGAAAATGGAGTCAAGCTAAATAAAAACAAATAACAGAAGACAAGGTTATTGAAATTTTAAAAAATGTGTTTTATTAGGTGGGTGGTCCCTTTTTTGGGCCTTTATTTCTGTCCTTTATGTTTAAGATAAGCTGAAAAGCTAGAGAAATAAGTAGCTCTGCCAATTGTTGTGTTCAATTTTCTCCCTGCCACTCTGCTTATTAACATTGACTTGGAGAAAGAATAGACTCCAAGTAAAGATTGACAACAGAAATTTTAGTTTTATGTGGTACATTTATTTTCTTTAACTGTTAGAAAATTTCAAAACTCAAAGGAGCTTCTAGCAAAATTAATATATTTAAAATTGTCTCTAGTTACCACTAGAAAACGTTTTTAAATGTCTAATTTCCAAACAGCTAGAATAAAGAGAAGAGGACAAAGAAAACTCAATTGTTTAATAAAAGATAAAAATAAACAAAACCCCACAAACTTCATTAAAACAAAAGGTATGTTTTCATAAACCTAGAGTATGTATTCGTTAGATTGACTTTACGGCCTATTTAGGGCAAAACTCACATATTCTCTCTTTTTATAGCCTTTTCTTAAGACTCCATCACATATTGAGAGAAGGTCCCCCTGGTTCCATTTTCCTGGCATATAGAAGAGTTTCCATTTTGTCAAACATTCAGAAATCAAGTGTTGATATTTTTCTTATAATCATTGTCAAGAAACATTTCCTTGGGTATATCAAACTGGCTGCCACCAAAAGGGACTCAAAACACATTTCTCCATTTGTTCTTCTTCCAGAGACTGTTTCCCTTGCCACCTCTACACCAATTGCTAATAAAAACACATTTGAGCAAATTAAAACTAACAATCTGTGCTGCAGACACCCACTGCCTTTCCGAACAGGCCAAAGAAATGTCAACAGTGCCTGGTAGAATTTGAATTTTGTAGCAATTAGACTTTGACCTTTGTTTTATTTGCGAAATTTGATCTGTTTGCTATTTGTTGCAGTTCCTTCTACTTCACCAGAATGTTTATTTCAAAGGCACCATAAAAATTGTTCTTAAAAGAACACAGGACTTGCAGAGACTCTTCAAAAGCGAAGAACTCTTTCTTTTCTTCTTTTTTCTAAACAACATGTATGAATGGAGCCAAAGCAAACTTCTCAAAGACAGCCTTGGAGAGAGAGATAAAAATGTTAAAAAGAAGTGTAAGTAGGAGAATTCTTTCTGCTAGTGCTTGTAGATGGATGCTTTCTGTGATATAATTAAGAATGAAACAGCATAAACATGATCTGAAGAGCAAAACTGTGCCATCCATTTTGGGGAAGGGTAAGTCTTGGTGGAAACAAATACTATAATTTGACTATATAAATTACAACATATAGAATAAATACCGCTTTGTGTGGATTAAGAAGAACTTAACTAAATGGACTTTATACGTTTTGGGGGGCAGAACGGCATTAGAAGTTGGAAAAGAGATTGCAAGTCAAGGTATGTCAAATTAGAAAAATTCAGATTTCCCCAGAAAAAGTCTCAGAATATTAGTGGAAAGTGAGTAAATGATGGAGAAAACACAGGGAAGACTATTTATGAACAAAAAAAAAATTAACAAGAAATAATAAAGGAAGGAAAATGCCCCAGTGATCTAATCATTACAGTAATCAATGCTTTAGTTTTTTGTACAAATCAGCAAGAAGTCAAAATAGAAAATGGTTTATCAACATGCACACTTTTATTCACTGATGGTGATAGTACTCATCTTACAACAATGTCAAGGCCACAAGTAACAGGAAACTTTGTGTCATTTACCTCAATGAATTTATCCTACATACATCATTTTTTATTTTTGTGCCATCAGAAAAAATCTAAATAATAAGGAAATGACACAATTATCCTGGAAGAGATCTGGTAAAAAATGTTGGTCAGAAATCAAAGATCATTAATTTTAAGTTATGATTTACAACAGTAAATAAAGGCTAGCAAAGTAAAAAGTTTATTAAAATTATAGTAATATGAGGATTTCACATTTCTACAATAATAAACTAAGAAAACTTTATGCAAAAAACTATGTAACTATAGTCTAAGAATAGAAAAACACCAAAATAGTCACAGTTTTCTTCAGTATCTATTACCATCAATGATACGTATTTCATTTCTTATTTCTTTGCTGAACCTTGTAAGTTATAAATCTCACAGAAAACTTTGTTCTTATAAAGTGTAAAGCTTTCTTTAGGATCACTTACACTATGCAAAAGTGCCCATTTCATTCCCTTTTTGAGCGTCATGGGGCTCATGAACAAGATTCCACAAACTTGTTCATGAGCCCCACCAGCTCCTCCTCTGTGATGGTCTCGCTGTGGAACTTCTGGAGCTTTGGGCTGCAGCTTTAAAGGGCTCTGAGACTTACCATGTTTGACACATTCACCTGCCTTGGGGCTTTATGAGAGGAAGTTACTGTGCAGACATCTTGGGTGCCAAAAATGTTTGTCTTCATGGTCATTCCTGCTTCCCCTCTTCTTGCCTCTCACCATGTCATGCCCTCTGGTTTTTGATGTCCATGTTCCAGTAGGCCAGCTCTGGCTTGGAAGATGCTGCAGCCAATTTTCAGACAGCTGACAGCATTATAGTCTCAAATTTGAGGCTGATCATTATATAAAATCTTTCTCAGTGCTGAATGAGTAGAACATCAACCCCCTCAATCTTGCCTTCTGTTTAAGAAGTAAATATACTTGGTTCAAATAAAAGCATAGTTTGGTCTATTGTCAAAGGAGAAAATATTTCAGTGTTCATCCACATTTATTTCTAAATGTGAAGTTTTTTTATTTTCTGACAAATTCTATTTATATATGACTAAAGATCAAAACTAAAATATCCCAACAGAAGAATAATTAGAAAGTGAAAATGAAAAGACAGTAATAAGAAAAATTGTTACTGATTTGCATAAATCACTTAGTGATAAACCTACTTTTGCTTATCTATAGTATACTTTTTTTATTAATATTAAATCATAGCTGTGTACATTAATGCGATCATGGGGCAACATACACTGGTTTTATAAACAGTTTGACGCATTTTCATCACGCTGGTTAACATAGCCTTCCTGGCATTTTCTTAGTTATTGTATTAAGACAATTATATTCTGCATTTACTAAGTTTCACATTTACCCATGTAAGACGCACCGCAGGTGTAATCCCACCAATCACCCTCCCTCTGCCCATCCTCCCCCGTCCCTCCCCTCCCTCTCTCCCTTCCCCATATTCTTAGGTTATAACTGGGTTATAGCTTTCATATGAAAGCCATAAATTAGTTTCATAGTAGGGCTGAGTGCATTGGATACTTTTTCTTCCATTCTTGAGATACTTTACTAAGAAGAATATGTTCCAGCT
>CAUYPK010129384.1:0-27100 GCA_963574355.1 Loris lydekkerianus | reverse complement strand
GCGTGTCTGTGGGTGCGTGTGCCTGGGTGTGCGTGTGTGTGTATGCTTGTGTGTGTGACTGTGTGTGTGTGTGTGCGCTTGTGCCTGTGTGTGTGCTTGTGCCTGTGTGTGTGTGTGTGCGTGTGCCTGTGTGTGTGTGTGCCTGTGTGTGTGTGTGTGCCTATGTGTGTGTGCATGTGCCTGTGTGTGTGCCCCTGTGTGTGTGTGTGTGTGCCTGTGTGTGTGTGTGTGTGTGCATGTGCCTGTGTGTGTGTGTGCGCCTGTGCCTGCGTGTGCCTGTGTGTGTTTGTGTGCCTGTGTGTGTGTGTGCATGTGCCTGTGTGTGTGTGTGTGCCTGTGTGTGTGTGTGCCTGTTTGTGTGCCTGTGTGTGTGTGTTTGCATGTGCGTGTGTGCATGTGCCTCTGTGTGTGTGTGTGTGTGTGTGTGTGTGTGCGTGTGCCTGTGTGTGTTTGTGTGCATGTGTGTGTGTGTGTGTGTGTGCTGGCATCCACAGTATGTGTGGTCTAGGGGATCTGGAGAGGCGTCCACCAGTATGGTTTGCAGACAGCTGCCTGAGGTCCCTGTGAGAGATCCTGGGTAGCCAGCAACTGTCTCTCCTGGGGCAGTCATGAGAATGCACTTCACAGACCTCCAATTACAGGGAGTGAAATCAGCTCCAGCTGCTGTGATCTGAGCCCCCTCTCCTTCTTTGTTCTAAGCTCACACTTTCTACAAGCTGCTCCCAGCCAATGACTCTATATGGCAGGGATGCCAAGTTAGGCATGCTCCTGGCTGACGCGGGCCTCTTCTGATGGCTGACATTCGCTCAAGGACTCCCTGACTGTTCGCAAAAGTCTGTGGACGCAAGACTGTCTCAGATGCTCCCACCAATCCCCCTTCCCTCTTTCCTTGATCTGGAGTTGAGCTTGCCCTGCAGCCTCGTGGCTTTCCTGGCCATGCCAACTGGGACACACACACACACCGGCATTTCTCCGATTCAGTCCTTGCTCATTTAATCCCATCTTAGCTTCTCTTCTCGGATGTCCCAGACTAACATCTCCTTAGGAAGAGCAGCATGTTCAGTAACAGCAAAGCCTTCCAGCCATGCTTTTCTAGGATTTACCGATCTTGATACAAGACAACATTCAAAGCCATGCATACATAATGCATATGCATATAGTGGACCACACAATGTATATTTTTCACATAAATTAAGCAACAACATGTTTCCAAAAATGCCCTTCAGAAGTAAGGAAACAACTCAACAACATGTTGGGGGTTGCTAGTCCTTCATCCTGCTGAGTTTCTCCTTGACCTTAGGAAGCATTTTAAATAGTAACATGTCCTTTAGTGACCCAGCAGGCCCAGGTGTTGTATATCAAAGGCCAGGGCCACCTCAGCATTTTCATTCCAATACTCTTGACTTTGTGGTCTTCTCCTCTTTCACGGGGTCAGAAACCAAAAAGAAATTCTTCATGTTACAAAGAAAAGGAAGGAAAGTAGTTGAAGGAACGAACAAAGCATCTATTTTTGGAGTGATTGCCAAGACTATATAGAGGAAGATGAAGTTCATAGCTTTACCTACATTCTGGGGTCAGTCCATTGGAAAAATTGCCTCATTTACATATATATGATATTTATTATCAATTTGTATTCATATATGCACATATAAATGAAGTCCTTTTAATCTAGGAAATGATTGATCTGTAGTTCTAATCTGTAGTTCTAACCTTGAGCGAATGTCCTTTAATCTAGGAAATGATTGATCTGTAATTCTAATCATTATTAAAAGCAACCACAGTGAATACTTACTATTGCCAAACATTATGTTAAGCTTTTCACATACACTATTTCATTTAATTTTCAATTTACAGAAGAGGGAATTGTGTGGTGTGGTGGGTTTCTGCCACCAGAATAATCTGGTCTCCTTAGACTTTTTTCCTAAATCAATTTATTTTCCATCCCAATCAGCTGCCAGATCAACCAATCATAAGCTGCAAGAAAGGGAAATACAATGGACACTTCTGGATAACCAAGGAAGGTGGAGTTTAAGAACTTGCTCCGGGTCACACGGGGAGGGTTGGCAGAAGCAAGACTTCTACTCCTTAGAACAACAATAGTGAGCACTTTGCAGTAGTATTAAATGCTTGAACAACAACTAACAACAAAGTGCACGATTAAACAGATAGTTGTTACAATTTAATACAGAAATGACAGTTTGGTTTAAATCTGAGCGTTGGTTCAATTGCTGTATGACCGTGACAAACTGAGCTATCTTTTGGGAAAAAAGATCCTCTCCTCCCCACGGTACAAAAGGGCTTATGATACTGATCAAACATTGCTTCTCTCAGAAGCAATAAGAGAAGTAAGAAAGGAGAATGAAACACTATCATTTTGTGTGCTATGTAATTGCTTAAGTCAAACTGCCAACCTTTCAGCTTGCTTATGCAAGTAGGAATCATTTCCATGGCTGAGTTAATATTTTGCTTGCTTCCTATGGCCACAGAAATTCCGAGTTGCAAAATGAACGAACTTTAAAAAACAGTCTTTACTTCTTTGAAAATTATTCACTCTTTTCCGCCTGTTTTCTCCCCGGGAAATATTTTTGAACAGTGTTTGCTAGGTCCTATTTATAGCTTTCCAGTTTTGGCAGGTATGGGAAAGTTTATAAGTGGTTTGTTTTCTTTGCTATATCCAGTGTTGATTTAGGTCGTGTTAGCCACTGAAACAATTGGAAGCACTTTCAAGGAAGGCGAAGTCTGTTGACGACTGATAACATTGTCAAACCCAGATGGTCCCAATCAGGATTTCTTTGGGGAGGAGGGGGGTGGTCTCAGGTCAGTTTGAAAATCTCAGCAGTGCCATGGTTTGAATAATTATCTTTACTTTACAATAATTATTGTGGAGGAAGTTTGCCCTTGACATACCTAGGAAATGCATCTGAACATTTTCCCAGTCATTGGTGACTCCAGGCTTGTCTCCGAGGTTGACAACTAGATAAGAAAACATGTGGCAGGAACTCCAGGTCTGAACCGTAAAGACTGTCCTTATGTTCTTAAGTCTAACGTTGGGGTTGTAACCAATTTTTCATGCTGGCCAGAAGCAAACATTAGTGGCTCTTTTGTTCAGGAGAGATACCTGAAATTTCTGAGGTTTTGTTTCACAAATAACTGAACTAAATAAATACATTTGAAAGCCACTAGAATTATAGGCATCTTCCCTCCCATCTGGCATGTTGTTAAGGGTGGTACGGTTGGGTCTTTTTTCTTTTTTCTCCCTGAATTTTTCCACCCATTGCCTCCCTATAATTTGTGGGCCTTGAGAAAAGTCATGGTTTGCCCTGTAAATGCAGAGGGCGGGCTTATTTGGGGCCATCGTACTATTTCTCGTTGCCCAGTTCTTGTCTGCGGTGCTCTAGGGAGGGAGACCACAAGGAACACAGAGCCCCCAACACAGAGACATGGGTTTCTATCTTCCAAAGTGTCAGGGAAGACTGCAGGATTTCTGAGATTAAAAGGCTCCTGGAAAGTAAACCTCTCTGGGGAGCTAGGGGACTGGGGCAGAATGTGGAAGCTGCCCGCCTGTCATCTTATCTAGTAACAGCCAGTTCTGACAGGATGGGACCATCACAGTTCAGAAAGACACCCAGGAGAATCCCAGTGTCTTCAAGAGAATCCCTTGAATAGCTCCGTCCATCCACTTGGGCTACAGAAAAGGAATTAACCTTCACTTACACCTGGGAAGCCAGGCACTTCCCCTAGTTTTACTTAAAGAGAACTTCTCCAAGTCACTCAGGCTAGGGCAATTCTGGAAATAAATCTGAGGCAGCTTCGTGCACAGCCCTCATCTCCCCAACCCTCCTCCACCCCACCTTCTGATTTGCTATCAGTTCCTTTCTTTTGGGTGATTTATTCTCCTCTCTCCTTTAAAAGAATTTTTTTTATATTTTTTCCCAGCTTTATTAAGATATAAATGACAAATAAAAACTATATATATTTATAGTGCATAATGTGATGTTTTAATATATGTATATATTGTGAAATGTTTAAATCAGGTGAATTGATAAGTCCATCATCTCAACATACTCTTCCTCTCCCCTTTTTATATCTTTATTTTGAAATATTTAATTTGACAAATAAAGGTAGCATATCCCCTCCTTTTGAAATGTGACGAGTACTTTAATCAGGTCTATTAATTTTTTGGTTATGGAAAAGTTCAAATACATACAAAAGTTCAAATACATACATACAGTAAACTGCCCCACATGCCATCCCCAGCGTCACCACTTAACAAGAGTTTTGTCAGCTGCCCGTCTCCGCCTCATTTTGTTCTAAAGTGTTTTAGAGCAAAGCCCAGACTTTAGTCATGTCTCGTTCCATACTACCATAGGCATCTCTGAAGCATCTTGTACAGCAGTGCCATTTTCCCACTTGCAAAATTTCTTAATATAATCTCCCACAGATTTATATCTAATTGGACCACATTGTCCCCAAAAGTCTATTTTCAGATGATTGTATTGAGCAAGAATCCTGTCAAGTTCCTTTAATTACATTTGATTATAACATGTCCTCTGTTTCTGTTCATCTTTTTCTTCCCTGCCACTACTTTTTGTCTGGATATACATTCATTTTCTCACTATTACATGTATTATTTGAGAACTAAGATTTGGAAACTCCCATCAAAATTCTTTTGGCAACCAATAAAAAGTATTATGTGTCAAGAAAGAAGATCTTTTTAATGTCTGGATGATGCATAGCTGGGTGACACATCCAAGCTATGAGAGATATCTTTAGATTTTGAAATAGGTTAGTAAAAAGGGGGTGCATATATACCACTTGTGGTTTAGGTATAGTTTTTTCCCAGTGATGTAAAGCAAAGTAGCAGGACAGGGACTCATTCCGAAGGCTCTAAATTGAAACTGAAAGGGTGTATACATTCATAAAAGTGTCTGGATCCACCCATGGAGAAATAGTCAAGTCCTCCATCTTCTGTTGTCTATTTTTTCTATTCCTAAGTTTTAAAAATGGTATTCCTGAGGTACAATCGACATACAATAAATTACACAGATTTAATGTGTACAGTTGGGTAAGTTTTGACATTGGAATACACCAATGAAACCATCACCATGCTTGATATAATGAACTTATGATTCAACCCAAAGTTTTCTCATGTTCCACTGTAATCTCTCCCTCTTGCCCCTACCTGCACTGGCTTCCTCACCAGACAACCACTGATCTGATTTGTGTCACTATAGATTAGTTTGCATTCTCCAGAAATTTGTCCAAATGAAATCATGCAGTATAGACTCTTGTCTGGCTTCATTGAGCATAATTATTTTGAGATTTGTCAATGTTGTACTGAGGACCAGTAGTTCATTCCCTTTTATTGATGAGTAGTAATTTTTTGCCTTCTATTTCTGATTAACCATGGTGAGGATTTATAAGAAGTCTCTTCTCTAGACCCCTCTTGAGCTTTTTGTATGTTCAATACTTCTGATGAGACATTGGCCTTTCACTTGTCTTGGGCAGGTCACACTTCTCCAAAATCCTACTCCCAAGGGAATCAATCCATGCCCTGTCATTGTATTCTTTTGAGCTTCCTTAAACCCCGTTCAGATAGGTAGTGATCTTAATTCACTGTTCTCTTCCACTCCTAATATGACTTTGCAGTTGATGGGAATGGGTAGGATCAGGGGAAGAGCGACATCCATTTAATAAGTCATATTAAAAAACCAAATTTCTCTTAACACTAAAATTCCTTTACCTACCAATCCTATGAATGCTGGCTGGAGCTATAAAGAGCAGAAGAATCCTATTTCTCTAACTACTATACTATAAACTCTTACATTTTCTAAAAATTAAAACATTTATGGTAGATAGGATGCTTTTCTTGATATCTTATGCAGAGGATGTTGTTGTTTATGACTCATTATTATTTCAGATGCATTAAGCATCTTCCAAAGGTAGTTTTAAAGCACAAGATCGGGGTGTTGAGCTGATGACCACGAGACATATATACAGAGAATGTCTCTGGAAAAGGAGAACATAATTATGGTGAAAAGAGAAAGAATGAGAAACATTTTCCTCCATCTTGTACCTAATACAGACTGCAGAATGTTGGTGGTGTTCCCATGCTATGTCCCATCCCCCATCCGTGGTGATTCAGTGTGGTACAGGATGTCTTTGCACTAGGAAATCTTATCTTCCCAAGAAAGCAGTTTTGATTTGCTTGGCACATACTGGCCATGAGCATTCAGCTTTCTTCCTTAAAGAGTCAAAGGGGAGTGTGAGGAAGGTGTGGCAGGAGATCCAGGGTCACGATTGCCATTTTATTTCTTCCTAGAATAACATATTATTTGCTTGTTGCCAGCATGCTTATTTTTATGTAGATTTGACCTTCAGTCCAACCTTGAACAACTAGAATAGAATAAAATCACTATACTCTACTTCAAAAAGCTTGGCCCTTAAAAGTATATAAAAATATAATACAAAGGCAGGAAAACTAACCAGTCCACTGCTTTGAGCAAAGAATCACAGAGCTTCTTGGGTCTAGTTAAAGTATCAGCATTGTGCATATTAGATTCCACCCTGTGTTTGATTATTTCTGCAGTGAGTGCTGCCTTTATTGATTGTTAGAGTGGAATGTTCAAGAGCATTATATTACAATCTGTCTCTAAATGGCTTTTTAGAAATTTCCTGTAACTCCGAGGCTGAAATTGTGCAGGGAACTGAGAGCAAAGAGACCACATGGCTGAATTTTACCCAGAATTTAGCATCTGGGAAAGTGATAAAGCACACCCAGGAAGAACCTGTATTGGTTCTCTTAGTGAACAGGGTCAGTTTCAGCTTATTATTATCGCATCACCAGAAGCTGTGCTAAATACTACATAAAGTCAAACTGGCAGGGGCTGTGGCTTTGAGGATCCCAGTATTTTAAACCTGCCTTAGAGTCCAGAGGCTTGCAGCTCATGTTGAAACCCTCTGTGATCTCTCCTCCGTCCACGTCCAACTGCCTTCCAGGTGTTCTTGTCTGAATCTACCTCCTTCAGAAGCCTCTCATCCTCTTTCATCAGTCCCCCCTCTTTGAAAACTTTACATTTCACACCACTGAATGTCATCTATGTATTACTATTATTCCTAATAGTTTTGAATGTGTAGAATTTATTTCATAATTAGACATTAGACTGCCAAATTTAAGGGTATGTCTTATACACTAAGTGTCCTTCAAGAGACTTATAAAGAATCATGCATCAATTAAGTGCTCTTTCTTTCTTGCTTTTCTTTTCTTTTCTTTTCTTTTTTTTAAAGACAGAGCCTTACTTTGTCACCTTGGGGTGAGTGGTGTGGTGTCATAGCTCACAGCAACCTCAAACTCTTGGGCTCAAGCAATTCTCTTACTTTAGCCTCCCAAGCAGCTGGGACTACAGGCACCTGCCACAATGCCCAGCTATTTTTAGAGATAGGGTCACTCTTGCTCACACGGGTCTCAAACTCATGAACTCAGTTGATCCACCTGCCTAGGACTCCCAGAATGCTGGGATTACAGGCATAAGCCACCACACCTGGCTTAAGTGCTCTTTCTGGGCGTGTCTTCCCTTCCTTACCCCTCCACCATTCATAGTGTTTCCTTAAGGCAATAATGCAGCGTATCTAAATTAATAATCTGGTTGTAATTACCACTAACTCCAACTTAACTCAGCTTAAACAATAAAATGAGTTTATTGACTCAGCACAACCAAAAAATCTGGTTTCAAGTGAGACTCAATCCAGTGGCTCTGGGTCCTGATTTCTTTTTGTCTCTTTGCTTCGTGTTCCATGAAGCTGGCTTTATCTCATGTCCCTCTGGTTAGATGGCAGCTGGAAACTGCTAGGACAAAATCTGTTTCTTCCTTTATATCCAGACTAAGAGAGCGTCATTGTCCCAGCATCCTCAGCATGAGTCTTGAGAATCGCTCTGCCTGGGCTAGCTGAAGTCACACATTCACCCCAGTGATCCCACAGAAAAGAATATGCATCGACTTAACCTAGATTCCCTGGAACTACGTGATCTCCAAACCAAACTTGGGAAGGTCAAGTGAGTGTGTGGGAGCTTGGGCAGTGACCAGCAAAGGCTATAAAATGCATAAAACTTCAACTAACAGCCAAGCTCCCACAACCTGAAAAATACTGCCTCTCATAGAAAAGGGATTTATTCTCTGCCTTTTAGGCATTTTTAATCTAGAGAAAATAAAAGGAACCAATCTATAACTTTGGCATTAACTGGATTCTATGGAATTTGGCAAGTTCTCACGTGGCCACATCCCCAGATGGTTTTCTAGTGCGGGTAGTTCCTTTGTATTTATTGCCAAATTACCACAATTCTGTCTTCAAAAAAAAAAAAAAAAAAATGGAAAGAAGGAGATGTAATTTGGCTTCTAGGCAAATGTGATTCTGGATCGCTTAGGCTGGGGAGACAAACTCTAGATCTGATTTGTGAAAATAGTATTAAGTGTAAAATGAAGAACCATCATTATTTGCTAGGTCTTCATTGCAATTGCTAGTTTCTTTGCCAGATGGGTACTAGACATTTTTCAGTGAGGGGTCTGGAATTCTCGAGGGCACATTCCTCTTAAATGTGAATCCTATTTCTTCTTGGTCTCATTTAAATACTCTACCGAGGGAAGACACATCTCACAGACTTTTTTTTTTTTTTTCTATCTTTTCATTTCTGACAAGATCTGGAGTCATTTCTGCAGTCTACAACAAGTTATCAGTCAATAAGAAGATGTACTTCAGTTTGTGTGATTGACAAAGCAAAACTTAGTTTTCAGAGATCTGTCCACAGAAGCTAAGAATGGAAGAAAAGGCACAGAATGAAAATGAGTATCGCTGTTCTGATTTTGGAATAACCATCTTGCCTTCTGAAAAAAATCAATTTTCCATTTGAATTGAGTATTAGAAGGAATAATGGGCATGGAAGTAGATAAACTTCTAAGGAGAGTCTATGTAGAAGAAATAAACACCTCCATGTCCTTGGGCATAACACCAATTATTTTCAGTGGCTGACATAGAAACGGTGCAAATATTCTTCATTTTGCATAGCCCAAGACCTGAAAACAGGATTTGCAAAACATCAAAGAAAGGAGGTGAGGTAAGAGTGGGAAGAGAAACTCTTTTTATGAAAAGATTTATACAGGGTCGTTTAAATAACAAACTCCCCTTGGCCTTATAACATAGGTCAATCCCCCAAACCTCTTTGGGCCAGTCTCCTTTGTAAAAGGAGATATGATTCAATCTTCAGAGGCTTGTTTAAGCTCGAATAAAAATGTACTGTTTGCTTTACCTGCTCAGAAGATTTCAGTTTAAAGAGATCTTAAACACATTTTTTTAGTGTCTTGTTCAAACTATTGTGTTGAAAGAGATCTGAGAGATAGTAATAGTGCTTGCTTTCTGGAAGGAACTGTGTCAGAAGAGAGGAATCATATCAGATGAGACGTGTCTGTGATGTTTGGAGACACATTATCGCATCTGCACGAAGACCTGCCTGGACGGAAGAAGGCGGCGCCCAGTCCTGCCACCCGGAATGGGGTTGGAGGGTGCATTTGCCCATCAGGGGCCTTTCAGTCCCTGTCAGTCTTGGAGTCTGTGTACCTGGGTCACCCAAGCAAGAACCAAGAAAGACACAATGCGTGCATTCAAACAGCAGTGCGGTCTTCTGCCAACTGTGCCTTCTGGGCACTGCTTGTCCCCAGCACAAGACAAATCCCACATTCTCAACCTTGTGGCATTCAAATGCCTGCTAACTGCTTTCTTTTACCCCAAAACTCTTGTGAAAGGAGCCTTCTATTAGAATTAGAGAAGTCACTTATATCTAAGGTTTAGACAAGGTAAGCTGGAGCCCTTTGTGGTAACTCTTTACTAAAAGTCTAAGTAACAAGCAGTCGTTTCTGGAAGATTATAGCAAGGGAGAGACTTAATACAGACTGTCTCAAAAGTCACCATACATAGGCAAAATGAGAAATTGTAGCTAAATGTACCTTTATTTATAAAATATTCATTAGAAAATATTCTCTACATGTTCTCGTTTCTACACACACATGAAGTCTTTTCCTCCCACTCAGGGTGAACATGTTCCAAGATACCTGTTTTTACCATGTATAGAGACTTTCGAGACAACCTATAGTTAGTCCTAATGTGTCTTAAATTCTTAAAAGGATGTTCATAGCTAGATGTTGACCTGTATTAATGGTGTGACTATCAAGTGCCATATTCTCTTGCAAGAGAGTTTTTGGCTATGGTGCACTAGAAATAGTGCCCCTACAATATTAGGTATGACTCTGGGTACCAAATGTTAGTAGGACCCAGAGAGAACCTTGGGAAAGGCACACGGAAGAAGGAAGCTAGTATAAAAACTTGGGAATTGTTCAGCTCAGGGAAAAACAGGTGTTGTTCAGGATTGATGGGGGCTGGTGCTCATGTTTTCACATGCAAGCTATGGATATGGAAAGAAAGTTTGAATGCCAACATCCATGAGCTTGTTAAGGTTGAAATAAGTTCCCAGCAGTGGCTGATGATTGATCTTTCCAACTTGGGAAAAGTTATGAAAGACTATACCTGATAGCAGAAGAAGAAAGATTCCTTAAAAGATTCTTCCTGCCCTTTTAAATTATTTTTCTCTCCATGGATCTAATGTCTTTAAAAATCCTATAGGTCAATTACTTATTCATTCACCCCAATCTATTCACCCCAGTTTTTCTAGGATAGTCCAAAAGTTTATGCTTTTTGTTCTGTGTAATTGTTAATAGCATTCCCTTTCAATATCTAAGTATCTCATTTGAAAAAGCATATAATTATTCTATAAAAGCTAGCGAGGATTCATGTTAGAAATTTATATAGATTCATAGGCCATACTCTTTTTGCAGGTAGCTCAAAAGACTCTGTTATTGAGAAAACTGGCCTAGCAGATCTTTTAACTTGCAAATAGGAGATTCTGTGACATGACTCTCTTGAAAAACTGCTTTCATCTCGTGAAAGTGACAAGGACAACACCTCCCCGTCTCTCCAGCCTCATTTGGAACAGGCAGGAATAATAATAAAGGTCATACTTTCAGCCAAGAATCTATAGGGAAAGAAAGTGTCATTCTATCGTCTGAGCTTGGAACTTTATAGTTTTCAGATGCTCAGCCTCCTACCTATGCTCATATTCTAGGAATGCACAATTATGGAAAGAAAATCAACATGAGATCTCTAAATTGAATTCTCATCTAATTAATTCAGCAAATACTTATTAAGCACCTACCTGTGCCAGGCACTATTCTAAATATCGGGGAAGCCAGGCACTGTGGCTCACACTTATACTCCCAGCACTTTGGGAGGCTGAGGCAGGAGGATTGCTTGGGTCCAGGAGTTTGAAGTTACTGTGAGCTATGATGATGTCACTGAATTCTACCCTGGGTGATGGAGAGAGACTTTGTCTCAAAAAAAAAAAGTACTGAGAAAAGAGGAGTGAACAAAAGAAACCTAATCCCGCCTTCTTGATACTTACAGTTTCCTAAGGGGATAGGCAGTAAACCCAACAAGGGAATAGAAAAGTGACATGTAGGTAACCACTAACACATTGTAATCCGTCTGTAGAATGTGGGCCCCAGACAACAGAATCCAGGTCACCAGAAGGAAAAGAGCAGACGAGCACGTTCTCTAATCCTGTCTTGGTTTGAAGGCAGCAGCCTGGCTGCCCTGGCACATCAACATTGTCCCCTCACTAAATATAACATGAGTAAGTGCTGTTTGCACAAACCAAGTGATTGTCGATACTTCACTTCCCGCCATGCTGGGGAGCTGGGCTCCCAAATGCAGTAGGAATGGGCGGGAGAGTTCCCCAGGCTCTCAGTAGGAATGGCCGGGAGAGTTCCCCAGGCTCTCAGTAGGAATGGCTCTTCCACCAGGCCCAAGGATTCTGTGTTCTCAGAAATAAAAAGCAAGGCAAAGAGATGTAGGCTGTGTTTCTGAGAAATAATTGGTTTGTGGATTTGAGTTTGTTATTTTCTTCTCCATTCTCACGCACTGGTTTCCTCCTCCAGCTCCCCCTGATTTCATTCTTAGCAGCATCAGTCAGAGTGAGCAGTGTCAACTGAAGGAGGATTGGGGAGTTTTTGTTGTTATTTGAAATTTTTTCATCGTGAAGGAAGTTTGAAAGGAAGGAGGTCAAAATTAAATCTCTAAGAACGATACCATGACTGTGATCATATAATTTTTCACAAATAAGACACAACATGACAGAGTTGTTATTTGTGCCCCAAACTAAATTGGAGCAGTTAGTCAAAATTTTACAAAATAGCTATAGGTGCATGGCTGGAGCTCCATAAATACTTACTGAATTGAATGGACTATCTCCTGTGTTCAGAAAACAAGTGTCCCTGAACATTGAAGGCCTCACCAGCACTTTGCTCTGGCTGGATTCCAAGAGCTGTTGTCACTAAAGGTTTAAATATATAAAGATGGCACAATAGACTCTATTTTCATGGAAGTAAACTGGACTCTAATTAATACACCAGAAGCTGAGTCACTTTGTTTTTTCAGGCATGTACAGAGGAAGTGCCATCTCTCTCCAGTTCTGACACACTGCCTGTTCGCTGATGTATAGTTACTACTGTTTGTTTGGGGGTTTTTTAGGGAGAAGAAAAGAAACAGAAATGAGTTATAACTTCAGCAACCTCACAGACAATTCTTGTAAGGAAGAAGAACGCCTGCGAGGTTACCTGCATTGCCTAATATCACAGAATCTGGGGGAATCGGGCTTCCTCTTTCCTTCCTGTATCTGAGAGGGGAGACCACATCTCAGCACAAGAATCCTCCTTGTTTCCCCAGCGGCCTCTTTCTCTCATTCTCCACAGCGCCGATTCCAAACTTTCCTACCCATTTCATGTCTTGGAGCTCAGAAGACCTTCCCTATGTGCCTAGGGAGGGTTCTGCCCCCCACCTCACAGACAACAGGATGTGAGAAGCATCAGAGGGCTGCGACCCCAGCCCACACCCTCATGAGCATCTGTGCTGTCTTTCCCATGGGTCCTCACTGGACAATGACAGAGGTGTACTTTCTGTCTCTGGCAAAGCCCTCCAACCTGCACTCTAGATCCCATTTCTTCCACATCTTTAGAAATTTGCTCCTTCAACCACCCTCACTCTGTCCTGTATCTTCCATTCATATAGGAATGTCGTCAAATCTTTCCTACCAAACCAAACCTGTCAATGGCATACTTGCTTCCAATGAAGGACCTTTGTTCCTTCGGAGCCAGGAATTTAGAAAAGGTGGCCCTTGCTGTCTCCTCTTCCCCACTTCATTTCCTCCTTGCCTGCAGTCTACGCCCCCTTCACAGAAAGTCCTCTCCCGGAGGGCTCTAATTCTTCCCTAGCTGCTCATCAATCCCCTTCAATCCTTCCCTTTCCTGACCTCTCACTGGCCTTGACCACTCTCTCTCCCTGCTTCTCAAGTTCACAGAACTACTTTCTCCCGGGTCTGCTCTTCCTTCTGTGGCCGCTCCTGTCTTCCTCTTGGCTCTATCTCCCCGTAAATGTCAGAGTTCGCTGGGGCTCCATTCCCATCCATTCTTGCCCTTCTTTGCTGTTCCCAGAGTGGTTTTTTGTTTTTTGTTTTAAGGCAAATACAATCATTTAACTCTCCTTGAGGTCCTTCAGAAGTTCTAGGTGCCTTCAGAATAAATCTCACCTCCTCGGTGGGGCTTACCAAACCTATCCTGACCAGGTTCACATCAACCTCAATCTCAAACCCCTTCCCCACAAACTCTCTAAACTCAGGCATAGTTAGCTATTAACTAAACAAGACATGTTCTTTCTGGTGTCTGCATCTTAGAAAATGCTATTGTCCTTGCTTGGAACACATTTTCTTCCCCATCTATCAAATTCTAAGATTTTTCTCCCAAAGCTCAGTATTTATCATATTTCTATCACAGCTTTTATCAATGTGTTCCTTATTTCTTTGTTTACATATCTGCTTGATTTTCTTATGAAAAAGGCATTTTATTTATTCTGTTAAGCTCTGTATTCTTTGTCCAACATAGTACCTCCATGACCAATAAATTTGTGTGAAGAAATGAGTGAATAAAGGAAAGATCCTATTCCTTTTGATTCCAAGCCCAGCATGTAAACTCAGTTCAGGCCACGCAGACTTTTCCTATCAGACCTGAGTATAATGCCTCAGTTGCATATACCCTCCACAAAATAAAGGGTATTGATTTCCTATCTTCAGAATAAATGTGGCTCCTGTTGGTAGAAATGCGTTTGTTCTGACGTTCCTGGTAGTCATGGAAATGAATTACAGGCTTGGGCAAAAGGGCATCCCTCAGTCAAGGGGATGTGGTGTGATCTGGTGGGTAGAGAGGGCGTCATGGAGGCAACATTCTATCTATAGCTGGTGTTGACTCCTCCGGGCACTACGGGAGCCCCTCCTCTCCTGTCCTGCAGGCCATCCCCGCCATGCAGCTAGCAGAAGGATTTGCTCTTCTGTTTTCAAGTTGGGTTTGTTTCCAGGTTAGAAAAGCACTTGCTAAATGAGAGAGCTCTCTTAAGATTTTATTTCTATGAAAGTTTCCCATCGGGGTGTGACATTTTTCATTAATATGGGCCCATGATGGACTTGTGCTTTTTCTTTTGCAGGATAACAAGGCCTTTAAGAGCAGGAGCCATGCTTTTTCCTCTTTCCAGTGCTCTTCAAGCCTCTTTTAGCCATCTACCTTCAGAGTGTTGGCGAGCAGAGCTTAATAATTTTTGTAGGTATAATTACCAATCACAAACTTAGTTCACTTTCCCTGAGTAAACGGGTAAAATAACAATGAAGATCTCTAAGGTGGTAACATGTAAGCTTCTCTATGGAATCCCCCGAAAATGGGAGAAGATCCCAGTCAAGAGAAATACAATTTCTTGGCACAAGCTCTTTGGGCACAATGACATGACTTTCCAAACAATTTCTAGAGTAAGAAAAAATTGCTTTAAAATTGTGGCAAAATTTTCTGCAATAGATTATTGCAGTGATAGATGGCTTTATGGAAACATGGTTATATGTACTTTATTAAATAATGTAGCAGGAAGAAATGTAATGGACCTCAAGTAGTTGAATTCTAACTACCTTCAAGTTCTGGATATTTATAACCTGTCAGCCCTTCTCAGACGTTGAGTTCATTATTAAAATGACATGAGCATTTGGTAGAAGGACCTTTGGTTCAAGACTTCTAGATCTGTGAAACTTCTTTGTGGTAGCAAATCTCCAAGATGACTCAGGTGGTCTTTGCCCTCTGGTACACATGCCCTTGGGAAGTTTCTTCCCACAGTGAGTAGGGCTGATATGCATAACCAATGGGACACTGTAGCAATAATGAGGTGTAATTCTCAAGGTTGAGTCCTAAAAGACATTGTAGCTCTTGTCTCACTCTCTCTTAGATCTCTAGCTTAGGGCCAACCAGCTGGTCTGTTATGAGGACTCTCATAGTAGCTATATGGAAAGGTTCACATGGCCTTGTAAGAGATCCTGAGCCAGAACCAACCAGTTAAGCTGCTTCTAAATTCCTGGTCCCTAGAAACCAGGAATAAATATTTATTATTATTTTAAGCCACTAAGTTTTGGACAATTTCTTACACAGCAGTAGATAAAACCTGAATTAGAGTAAATTGATGGTGTAACACTGGAGTGGATACTGTAATGCATTAGCCAGATTATTTCTTTGGGGCTGATATAACCATCTCTCACCTGCTAGAAATATCTGTGTTCCTCACTAGAAATGTCCTCAAGCTGAAGGTATGCCTCATTCAAGATTATGAGCCCAGGCCTGAGGCATGCTATAGACAATGACCAACTGATGTAAGGATAAAAACCTTTATCTGCATTCATTTTTCCCTTCTCCCTGCCCCTACCCCCCCCCCAGTTTCTTAAAGATGTATCTCATTAGTCATTAGTGCCTTGCAAAATAAGCTGTCTTCATCTATCCCTAATGCATTAAAAAATAAATAATTTTTAAAATTTTTCTGCAAGCAACTCTGCCTCAGCATCTGGTTGCCAGGTTACCCAACTAAAAAGAGTTGGTCCCTGGAATGGTCCTTGGAAGCAGAGCATGTAATAGATGGCCTGGTTGGGTTTGTCAGGGCCTGGGAAGAAAACAATAGAAAATTTGGGAACCAAAAAGTCTGTGGGAAAGGCACACGGATGGGCCTGTGGGGTGAGCACAAATCATGGATATTTTTGTTAATGCCCATCAGATAGCATATGCTTCAGAAGAGGCACTGACTCCCAGCTGACTCAGCTGGTAGACGTCAGCTAGGCTCTGATGAATTCACGACCAGAGCAGCCATGATGGTGGAGAAAGCGGCTCCCACATAGTCCCAACAGCACACTCACTATGGCTGATTTAGCTACAGATGCTGCTGGCATCACCTGCCAGCAACAGGGAGTTTGACACCCCACTTAAGGAAATCAGACCAGTCTTTTGGCAGCAAGTCAGTCCTTTGAATGTTTTCAACCCTAGAAAGGCAACAATTCATACGAGGATTGGCGCACATTGCAGGTATGTGTTTTCCTTTCCTGCCTGCAGGACCTTGGCCACTCCCATGCCCACATTTAGTGGTATATGGACAAGGACAGCTGCCACAGCCTGAAAGGACTTGGTGACCAGGGCCTTAGATCCCTCAGGGATGAGGGTGTAGGCACCCCACCAGGCTGGCCACTGAGACCAGCAGTAGTGCTGGCTGAAGGTGAGAGAAACCCAGAACAAGTGGTGGAGGACAAAGAGTGTCAATTATTATTTTTTATTAGATCACGTGTACTATGTATATTACTGTGTACATTACTGCATTTATGGGGTACAATGTGCTGATTTTATATACAATTTGGAATGCTTACACCAAACTTGTTAACATAGCCTTCATCTCACTTACTTAATTGTTGTTAAGACATTTATACTCTACTCTTAATAAATTTGACATGTACCCTTGCAATATGCACAATAGGGAGAGTGTCAATTATTGATGTGAGGCAGCTGCAGCAAGTCTATAGCTCAACCCACCAGTGCTCCTGTGTTTGTGCAAGAAACAAAATTAACCAGAGCTCTGAGAGGATCCATGTGTGGTGAGTGGATGGTGTGCAACTCTGCAGAAATCCCCTCTTCAGAATAAAGGTTCTCATGGCCCAGATGCTGCAACTCTATCCCAAGTGGGAATTGTCCTTAACTACAGAGAACTAAGTCACCCCAGCTTGTACTCTCTCCCAGAGACAGCCAGTGGCCCACGCTGATGTGAGGAGGCAAAGGCTGTCACAGTTGCCGCAATAAGGACGTCTCACAAAAATCTTCGTGGTTTGTGCCCATCTCTGGAGTGTCCCCCAGTAAGGGCTGAGGCTTCTGCTGCAGCTGCTTTGCAGATCAGCCTCTGCCTTTGCCCAAGCCTGTCTTCCTCAGGTCCCTACAGGTGTCTCTCCCAGGACACTCTCCCAATAAGCCTTCTGCATGCACTTCTGTCCCAGAGGCTGTTTCCAGGGCACCTGGCCAATCTAAGAAAAGCTTCCATACAGGGATTTTATCTTTCAATCAACACAGCAAAAAAATGAGGCCAGAGAAAAGTGCACGATCTTTCTTGTCAACCCAAAAGACAGGAAAACTAAAACTTTCAAGCTTTGACTGACTTGATAGTGGTTCCAAAAAGAAGCAGAGCATGCTGGGAAACCATGAAGTGGTGGGAGCCCAACGGGCAGGAGATCTGAGGGAAGTGGGAGAGTGAGGCTTCTCTCTTGCAAGGTGGCCACAGGCTAGCTGCATCCCTCCCTTGGGGACCACAGACCCTGCCAGGCAGCCCCTCCTGCCCTGCTCTATAGCCAGGTCTGGCCCCTCCTGGCTGGGGGTGCTAACTACGCCCAGCTGTTACTTGCTCCTGAGTACTACACTATGCCCTGATAGAATCAATTTTCCTTTCTATGTCTTCCAGTTAGGAGACTAAATTCTAGGCCTAGTTCTTACAGAAGCAAGTTATGTGTCCATGTGCAAATTGCCTCACCAGTGTGGGCTAAGACCCCTGAGATCTGGCTTTTGAAAATCTAAACCATGACTTTGTATTGACTGAAGGAGGAAATGCTTCCCTATTATTCCAGTGCTTTAGATCTTGTGCTGTTTCCTTCAGGAAAGGGACCAGACAGGAGATATAGGAAAAGGATTAAAAATTCTCAGCTGTCCGTGAAGAGAAGGGGATGGCTGTAAGACTTGGCATAAGAACAGCAGCAGGTAGTAGCAGGCTCAGCTGATAGGAGACTGAAGACCAGAGGCTTCAGCAGCGCAAAGCCACGAAAGGGGCTCTGAGTAAGTTCCAGCTCCTGGGAGGCCAATCCTACCACCCTCTGCCACCCCAGGGTCAGACGTTCTAATCACAGCCCCACTGATCCAACATCTTCTGTGTCCCACACATGATGCGCTACATTTATTGGCTCATTTTGCCCTCATCACAATCTTGGCAGGACAGAGAAAAGGGGCAAGCCGAGCCACTTGCCCAAGGATCCAGGGTTTGTAAATGACAGAACCAAAATTCCAACCCTGGGACTCAATAGCGTATTTAATCACCCTCTTCTTAGAATGCACTTCCAGGCCAGAGTGAGCACTGGAAGAACTCAGTATGACCTGCTCTTATCTCTCAGAGATCACTGAAACAGACCCAGACTCCTGATCCAACAAGCAACCCACTCCGTTCCCACCAGGCCAGTCCATCCTAGGTGAGGGAGCCTGTTTCTTGCTCTGCCCTCTCCCCACCTTGACCTTCCTGACCAGGTGTGGATCCTCACTTTCATAGATCCAGCCCTCCACACTCGAGCTAGCTCTGGGAAGCAAGAGAATGGCCGGTCTTCGTCTTTGTAGAGTCCCCTCTGTGTGTGGCATTGCCCTGGGAGAGGACGATGGGGGAAGGCCTTCTTCAGGGAGTAAACAACCCAGACCACTTTGCACCCTAGCCACTAAACCTTAATCTTTTCATCATGCTTTGCATATTTATAACCAAGATTTCTATTGCACTGGTACAAACAAGATTGAATTCAGCCCACCAAAGGATTTTCTTTAAACTGTCAGTCCTTATGGAGGAAAAAATCAGTCATTGACATTGAATGCCCTTTAAACAAATAGCCCCCCACCTTTCGTTAGCTGAAGGATGGTATGCAAGCCGATCCCTGAAGAGAGAACTTGCTCCTTTTAAATGGCCCTCCCCAGCTTTCCTCCAGTTTGGTTAGAACAGCCTCCATGCCTTTTAAACGCCTTGCCTATGGGCCAGCCTGCTTTGCTTCTCTGCAGATGCCAATTTCTGCTTCCACATTTAATTTTCATGTCCTGAGGGCTTCCTGTGCTTTTTCTGATTCTCTTAAGTGAATAAAAGTTACTAAGCAGCACAGAGCACAGGGCCCTGATTCCAGTGTTTAATCTTTCGCTGCAGATGCATTTGCCCAGGTCCAAGGCCATTTGTCTTAAAGAAAACACGGAGCAAAATAGAGGGACTTCTCCTGTCTCTGCTTCCTAGATTACTGGGGCCTTGGTTAGGCAGGGAGTTAGAAAAGAAAATGTTAATTATCTGTGTACCAGTGACAGAAGCACGTTCTACTTCAGTTCCATTGTGAAAAGGAACATTGGAAAGTAAAAAAAATCCAACTAGCCAAGGGAGATTCCTCACTGATACTAACCCTACTGTCTCAAGGCATGTGCTTATGTGAGCTGAAGTAGCAGGGATGGTGCTGCCACGTGGTCCCCGATGGAAGATGCATCAGGAATTTTTACTGAAAAATTCTGAGCTCCAAGGTTCTTTCTTAGGGCCAAAAGAATGTGCTCAGAAGGAGGAGGGGCAATGAGAATTCCCATGTCACCCACAGAAAAACCCCAAAGGAAACTAGCCTTTGCCCTGGCCCATACTCTGGGAAGATGACTGCCAAGCCCAGCCATGAGCATCGTGATCCTTTCTCTGGGTCCTTTAGGGCCTGTTTTGAGAAGAAGCAGAGTCAGAGAGTGCATTCCTGCTGCTATTCTGGTTCCTTTACCCAGCCAACCCTCAGTCGCCAGCATTTCTCAAACCATAGTTTAGCTGTGAACACCCGAGATTTTCTTCCTGTGCTGACCACAGCCGTGCTGGTGGTCATGCCACTTTCTGGCATAGCCAGGCAGCTGGCCAGCCACCTCAGAGCCTCGGGGGCAAGGGAGGAGGAAGGATGCCTTTCTTTCATGGCCCCAAAGGGGTTGTGGGGCTGTGGGTACCAACCGCCTGGACACTCAGGGTGGAATCAAGCTGAACAAATTATAGGGAGTAATTTAGGGAAGGGGGGGAGGACATAAGCCTTGATCCGGATCAGTGTTTTCAAAGGCCTGGATTTTATGATGGTGTTGTGACCAAAGTTTGACTTTATCTTAATGAATGAACTCATTTGTGGAAAATTCTGGAAAGAAAGGGAGAAAGAGAGAGAGAAGGAAGGAGGAAGAAAGAGAAAGAAGGACAAAGTGATTCTTTTCAATGTTAGTTATTTAATGTACCATACAATTTCAGAGCTTCACTTCCCCCCAATTTAAAAAGATGTATTTGTAGTTTTAGATTTAATGTAAAGATTTAAATGTAGTTGTTACTGGCGTTTTGGTCCTCCACATTATCTCTTCAAAATGCCAGGATGGCAGTTAGGAAACTCTTTGGTCCTCTCAGAGATTTGCAATTGAGGGAAATAAATTCAATTTCAGCCACTGCGTAGTATTTATTGAGCACATGCTTGGTCTTGTGCTGGGAACTCACAAGAATCTGCTCCTTGTGGAAAGCTTCTACACATGAAACATTAGAAATAGTTTTAAGTGTATATATTAGGAAGGCTGTTGGGAAGGGTGGTTGGTTAAAAGTTACAGTTTAAGAGAGAATTTAAAGTTAGTAAAAGAAAATTTTTAGGTGGGGCTTGAAAGAGGAGGGAAATGGAGCCGGGGATGGCATAAATACAGGGTAAGCTTGAAGATTTGGAGTGAATAGTACATACCTTCCTCATCAGCACCTGCTTGCCTTTGAATCCTCCTTCTCCCCCCCCCAACACACACACTTATGGCAACACATTATCATTTCCCACTGTCCCTTCTTCATTCCTTTCTTTATGGAAACCCAACTCATCCTTCGTAGCCTAGCTCAACCTCTGTCTTCTTCATGTAGACCTTTTTAGTATCATCAGCCCACATCGATTTCCCCTTCCTGGAAACTCTTCACTTACAGTCAATATCACGCAGTTAAGTACTTACTTGATTTCTACTTGTATTAAGGATGTATTTGTCCCTCTTTGTAAATGATAAGGCCCTTAGGAGAAGGATCAAATCTTCCAATAGGGTCAGACTTGGAAGGAGTTGATGGAGCCACTTTGCAAATAGTGGTTTGATGGATGAAAGGTTCAGGGCTTTGTTTCTCTGGGAACATTATTACCAAGTTCCTCAACTGGGAAAGCTTTTTGTTTCTTGGCCATTTCATCAGAACCACCACACAGACTGCCTCACACTCTTTAATGGATCTTCGGTGTTCTCTTTTCAGCCCAGTGAATGAGAGTGTGTTAGTTTCTTGCAAAATGTTTGAGAAGAGTTGCATTATTCTCAAAAGAGAGAGAAAAGCAATTACCCTGCTTTTCCATATTTTATGCCTAAAATATTTGTTTAAAATGTGATAAAATGCAAACTCGGAAAGTGCCACTATAAACTCAGAGCACAAAGGAGGGCAAGTCAAAGGGTGATCTTTTTTCAGCTAATGCACAAAAGCTTCAGTTGCCATTTCAAGAACAGCCAAGTTAGTTAATAAGCATGTGGGTACTCCGAGATCTTTGTCCTGGCTCAGATCCCACCTGCCCTCTCTTTTTAACATTTTGAGTTTCTAAGATTTCTGTCTCAGGGGCATGAAGGAGATAGTAGAGTACTGGGAAAATAAGACAATTAACAAAAATGATATTGTTCACAGGAACACAGCCCTCCTTCAAAACTTGGTGAAAGGAAGGCTTTTGACTGATGCTCACAACAAAAGTTTGGGGTTTAGGGTCACCTCAAGATTTAGAGGGTGCTAAGTCCTTTGAACCTGCTAAGTCCCCATTTCCCTGGAAATATACAACATGGCAATGTAAAGTCAAAATGAACTCTGTGGAGCAGTGGAAATGCACCTGCTATGACAATTTAAGTGTATGTCCCCTCCAAACCTCATCTTGAAATTTGACATGCACTATTAGAGGTGTGGCCTACTGGGAGATGTTTGGGTCATTGGGACAGATCCTTCATGAATACATTGATCTCCTCTTTCAAGTCTGAGTGAGTTTTCACTCTATTAGCTCCCACAGAACTAGTAAGTCTGGTTGTTAATAAGAGCCTGGCATCTCCCCACTTCTGCTTCCTCCCTCAGCATGTGATCTCTGCACATGCCAGCATCTATTCTGCTTTCTGCCATGAGTGACAGCAGTCTGAGGCCTTCACCAGATACAGATGTCTTACCTTGAACTTTCCAAACACTAGAATCGTAAGTCAATAAACCTTTTTTTTCTTTATAAATTACCCAGCCCCAGGTATTCCTTCATAGCAACACAAAATGTTCTAATACACAAAAAGTTTCACCTTCAGTTTTTATTTTATTTCAAAATATAATTATCAATACTATCATTTAATGGGTATCAGTTAAGTGCCAGGCACTTTATGTACAAGCTTATCTCATCCACATAACAACTTTTCACAGTGGAAATAACTGCTACATTTATACAGATGAAGAAATGAAGGCTGAGAGGAGGTAAGTAAACTTTCTCTGCTCAACAAATATTAATCTTAAGTCTTTCATGTGCCAGTACTTAAAATTAGAAAGTGACAGAACTAGGATCCAGGAGCAGGTGTGTCTGGATTTCAAGCCTGTGTTCTTTCTAAGGAACTCAATTTCTTCTTAAGGGGAAATTTCTCTGTCATTCTCATTTTTAAAACATTCCCTCTGAATTCTGAAAGCCCTTTGAGTACAAAGTAAGGAGGAGTATTTATTAACTACATTTACCAGATAGTAGTAACAGCATTGGGGAATGTCTGGTTTGTTGTTGATTTAAAGAGGGAGATTCTAGACTTCAGTTAGTGCTTTTGATTGAGGAGTAGATCTGGGAAAGAATAGACCAGTCAATGGTTCCCCAAAGCAATTTTTTGCTGTGGGAGCCTCTGTAATCTGATTAACCAAGCTGAAGGAACCAGGGATTTTGTTAAACGGGCTTAATTTAACAATTACATTATATTCAAGTTTCCTACCCTCTACGTTCCTTTTCAGAAATATACCCAATTCCCTGGGCTATATGCCCTGGAGTCCCCTTTCCCCGCCTCATTGAGGAAGTCCACAGTTGTAATGCATCTATTCCCTACATGCACATTGTGGTCCACATTCAGACCATGATTTTCTCTTATCTACATTTCTGCAACTAATTTTCTCTTCCCAGCTCTGTTCTTTTCCCCTTCATATCCATTTCCAACATAGCTTTAAATTTAAATTTAAATTTTCTGATATGTAAATAACTAATACATAAATTAGGTTCTATTTCTCCTCATTTCTTCCTATTGCTTTTAGGAGAAAGCCTAATCATGTTAGCATAACAAATAAGGTCCCTCATAATCTAGCCTAGTGTTGCCCAATAAGATGTGAGCCACACATCAAATTTTAAATTTTCCAGTATATGTATTTAAAAAGTAAAAAGCAACAGGAGCAATTAATGTTATATATTTTATTTAACCCAATATATTGAAAATATCATTTCAACATGTTATCAACATTATAAAACTTAATATAAAGTTATAAAACTGAAAATATTTTTCAGCCTCTTTTTCCTCATACTTTATTGTCAAAATCTCAATGCTAAATTTTTATCAGACATACTGCATTTGTATATAGATTTCACAAAATTTATAATTGAAAAAAATAATATTCCCAAAGTATTTCAAACATACTTAAAATTATTGGGAAAAAAAATCAAGTATTATTTCAAATTAAAATTAAGTAGCGTTAAGTAAAACTTGAAATTCAATTAATCGGTCACATTAGCCATACTTGAAGTGCTTTATAACTGCATGTGACTTGTGGCTACCATGTTGGATAGCATGGAGCTACCCCTGATTAAATCTCTCAGTAATACTGTTAAATAGTAGCAGCTAATACCAGAATATGTCAGGCAGTTGTCATTATTCCCATGTAGTAATTCATTTTAATTGAGTTGTAACAGGACAACAATCCTATGAAGTAGATTCTATTCCCCCCCCCCCCCACTTTTCAGGAACAAAAATCAAAGCACAGAGGGCTGAATAATTTGCCCAAGTTCATACAGCTGCAAAGAAGCAGAATCAAGGTTTAGAACCCAGGCAGTCAGGCCCAGGGATTTGCGCTCTTAACCACAGCCTACAGTACTGCCTCAGATTCCAGAAGCTCCAGAAGGCTTCTTCTTGCCCTGAGACCATTACGTCTTCCTCTCCCGGCATCTGCTTCTTTCCTCTGGCAGAGGCCTGGGAATGCACATTGGCTCTTTCCAACTGGAAGACTGCCATTTCCCACACTGCAGAATTATTTTTCTGGTAATTATGTGGTACTTATCTCTATGGATTATAGAAGCAGTGTATTACTAACACAAACGTCAGGGTTCATAACAAATTCCAGAGCAGAAATAATATTTAATCAGATGTACTTATCAAGGCTCTTTCCCCCTTCAGAAATGTCCAAGCTGTTTTTAAGCTGATACTGTTCCCTGCCTTGCCTGAAGCACTTGATGAACCCTCTGGGTTACATAACTTGGTGTGAACCCTCTTGCTCTGGCCACAGGAGACAAAGGTTCTTAGAGCTCTAACATGAGCACTTCCTGCCTTTCCTAGCTAATGAAGAGCAGCCTTTCCAGGAAATACATGCTTTGGGAAGTTTGACTTTAAGAGTGCACTAAGTCAGCCTGAGAATGGGGTGCAGTTAAATATGATGAAAAGTAGATGATTAAAAATCTTATGGAAAATATTGTAACAGGAAATGGGGGGGATGAGAATTATGGGCAAGGCAGCTTTTGCTGCACTTTGACTTCAAAAAGAAGTTACCCAGGTACATGAGAAGGTAAAGGAATGCTATTACCATAAATCACTATTAAAATTCACATTAACATCTTTACATTAAGAGATTGGATGAGAAGACAGAGAGCTAATTGGATTCTGGTACAGTCAGACTCATCAGTATTCTTTTCACAACTAGAAAATAGGATTTATACAGAGAAGCCACTGACACATTAATGGCCACTGGTGAACAGTACCAAATGGTTTGGTTTAACTAATAGAGATGAATCAGACTCTTCATTTAACTTCATGGACATGAGCTAGGAAAGATTATCATCTGAAAGTTGATAATCAGGGTCTGGCCTTAACTCAGCTGCTCAGCTACAGATTCTAAACAAGAGATTTGAGTATCTCTGGGACCTCAAAGCCACATGGGGATACCTTTCATGAAAATCCAGTGACAGCATGAAGGATGATTTTTAGATAAATAATATGTGGGTGTGAAAATCATCTTCTAAACTTGGGAAAATAACTATGTCTTCTATTCCTTCCTCCCTAACCCATCTGCATATACATCTTTATCCCTATACACTACAGGGCTTTCTCCTTTATCCCTATCCCTATAAATAAAGAAAAGAATAAATAATTGGTGTGCCATGCCACCAATGTGGCTGAGGTCCACTCAAAATATTTTGCCTAGAGGTCAGACTTCTGTTTCTAGCTAATAGAGCAATAAAGACCAGAATAAAATAATGGTGTTCAAGAAATTGAACATCAAGCAAAAAAGGCTAGTGACCCCTGCAAGACAGGAAACCTACAATTGTCCTCCTAACTCACTGCCTTCAGACAATTACAGGCCATAGTCCAAAAAAGAGAAACCCAGAAGAACCTCTGAGCTGAAGAGATGGAACTGAGAAGATCAAGGTGATAGAGTTCTTAGGACAGAATATTAAAGAAGAGAGAGATCCACAGGCAGAAAACTCCAGAAATATTACCTCTCTGAGAAAGTATTCAGCTGATAAGTACAGATGTATAAGGAACTATATATAAGAGGCCAGGGAAAGACTCATCTCCAAAAATAAGAGGTGGCAGTGTTTAACTCTAACTCAAGGCCAGGAATAATACCTATTCTCATAATATAGATTGAAAATCCTCAAGATTCCTAGGGAACTGTGTAGAACACACAGATAGGTTGAACACACAGATGAGTTTTGCCTTAATACTGAACAGCCCTATGGAACAGTGTGAACACTGTTCCATTCCCACCTAACAACTCTGAAGAGCACATTCATAAAGATCAAACTGTTTCTAACTATCTTCACTCTAACTCTGTCCCAAAAGAAACTACAAAAATATTGATAGAAATATAAAAATATCCAGGATCTAACAAGGTAATATTCATAATGTCTGATATCCCAAAAAAAGTACCAAGAAAAAGGAAAAATATGGGTGTAAAAGTCAACCAAACTGATTCAGAATGACACAGATATTATAATCAATAGCAAAAATGGGTGGTGCCTGTGGCTCAAAGGAGTAGGGCCAAAAAAAAAATACCAGAAAAAAAAAATTCAATAGCAAAAGACATTGAAACAGTTACCATAATTTTATTCCACAGGAATTCCAAGAAAGTTAAGTAGAGATATGTAAAATATAATAAAGACCAAAAGTGAACATTTATTTATTTATTTATTTATTTATTTATTTATTTATTTTTTATTAATATTAAATCATAGCTATGTACATTAATGCAATCATGGGGCACCATACATTGGTTTTATAAACAGTTTGACACATTTTCATCACACTGGTTAATATAGCCTTCCTGGCATTTTCTTAGTTATTGTTTTAAGACATTTATATTCTACATTTGCTAAGTTTCACATGTACCCTTGTAAGATGCACCACAGGTGTAATCTTACCTATCACCCTCCCTCTGCCCATCTTCCCCCCTTCCTCCCCTCCCTCTCCCCATTCCCCATATTCTTAGGTTATAACTGGGTTATAGCTTTCATATGAAAGCCATAAATTAGTTTCATAGTAGGGCTGAGTACATTGGATACTTTTTCTTCCATTCTTGAGATACTTTACTAAGA
>CAUYPK010129383.1:0-23030 GCA_963574355.1 Loris lydekkerianus | reverse complement strand
GTGTGTCCCTCTCTATATCCCTGTGTGTGTGTCCCTGTGTGTATGTCCCTGTGTGTGTGTCCCTCTCTGTGTCCCTGTGTGTGTCCCTGTGTGTGTGTCCCTGTGTGTGTCCCTGTATGTCCCTCTCTGTGTCCCTGTGTGTGTCACTGTGTCTGTCCTTGTCTGTCCCTGTGTGTGTGCGCTTGTGTATCCTTCTGTGTGTGTCCCTCTCTGTGTCCCTGTGTATCCCTGTGTGTGTGCCCCTGTGTGTGTATCCCTGTGTGTATCCCTATGTGTGTGTCCCTGTGTGTGTGTCCCTGTGTGTGTGTGCCTGTGTGTATCCCTATGTGTGTGTCCCTGTGTGTATGTCCCTGTGTGTGTGTCCCTCTCTGTGTCCCTGTGTGTATCCCTGTGTGTGTGTCCCTGTGTGTGTCCCTGTTTCCCTGTATGTGTCCCTGTGTATCTGTCCCTGTCTGTCCCTGTGTGGGTGCGCCTGTGTATCCCTCTGCATGTGTCCCTCTCTGTGTCCCTCTCTGTGTATCTCTGTGTGTCCCTGTATGTGTGTCCCTCTCTGTGTATCCCTGTGTGTGTGTCCCTGTGTGTGTTCCTGTGTATGTGTGTGACTGTGTGTGTGTCCCTCTCTGTGTCCCTCTCTGTGTCCCTGTGTGTGTGCCACTGTGTATCCCTCTGTGTGTCACTCTCTGGGTCCCTTTCTGTGTATCCCTGTGTGTGTGTCCCTGTGTGTGCCTGTGTGTGTCCCTGTGTGTGTATATTCCTCTGTGCGTGTATATTCCTCTGTGTATGTGTGCCTGTGTGTGTTCCTGTGTGTGTATCCCTGTGTGTGTGTCCCTGTGTGTGTATTCTGTGTGTGTGTATCCCTGTGTGTGTGTCCCTGTGTGTGTATTCCTGTGTGTGTGTCCCTGTGTGTCCCTGTGTGTGTGTCCCTGTGTGTGTTCCTGTGTGTGTATCCCTGTGTGTGTTCCTATGTGTGTTCCCTGTGTGTGTGTATCCCTGTGTGTGTGTCCCTGTGTGTGTATTCCTGTGTGTGTCCCTGTGTATGTACCCCTGTGTGTGTTCCTGTGTGTATGTCCCTGTGTGTGTATCCCTGTGTGTGTCCCTGTGTGTGTATCCCTGTGCATGTATCCTGGTGTGTGTATGCCTGTGCGTGTCCTTCTCTGTGTGTGTGTGTGCACCTCTGTGTGTTTTCCCAGGTGTGTGCCTGTGTGAATGTAGGTCTGTGAATGTCTACACCTGCCAAAGGCACAGCAGGGAGATGGACTCAACACAGGCAGATGAATAGGTATAAGTTCACCCAATTCCTACTCTTTTGGATATAGAAAAAGCAAAGTGTCAAAAGAAAGCAAAAGTCCCATGGTTTAGGCAGGCATGCATGGGACAAAAAAGTGTTAGTGAGTGAACGAACCAAAGAATTACAATGAACTTATACGTCTCTCACTTAGCTATGTGGTTAATAACTGTGATAATATAAGGAGCTGCCTAGATATATCCACACCACGTTCAGCCATAAAAGACATCTGTGCCTTTATACCTGCAGCCATGTCCATGTGTCCAGGGCAGGTGCAATCTTCAAAGGGGCTTGGGGGGAATCTCCTCTGAGGAAATCCTGAGACCCCCTACCCCACCCAAGGAAGTCTTCCTTAAATCATTCCACTTTGAGCCTGGAAAACTAATGGAACACTTGAAAATAAACCAAAACTGAAATAGTTTCCAAGGCTTCAAAGATGACCATGGGGATCAAGCCAGTAGATGCTGTAACAAAATAATTGACCTGTTAGTCAGGCACGGTAGCTCACACCTGTAATCCCAGCACTCTGGGAGGCCAGGGAAGAAGGATTGCTTCAACTCAACAGTTCAATACCATTCTGAGCAAGAGTGAGACCCCATCTCTACTAAAAATAGAAAACCATGCCAGGCTTGGTGGTGGGTGTCTAGTAGTCCCAGCTACTTGGGAGGCAGAGGCAGGAGGATCCCTTGAGCCCAAGAATTTGAAGTTAGTGTGAGTTATGATTCCATGACACTCTACCCAGGGTGACAAGAGTAAGACTCAGTCTCAAAACATACACCTCCCCCACACAATGCTGTGTGATTTTATTCAAATAAGGGATGATGATCTAGCAATTTCACATGCACTTCCATGTCTATGATAAGAGCAGAAAGGCACCAGAGGCACCATGGGAAGTGCTGTGGGCAGCAAAGGAGAGGCCCCCTCACGTGGGAGCCCTGGGCCCAGGCCAGGATGGGCAGCTGCTTTGGACAGCCTGGTGACCGCCACACCATGGGCCACTATGGGGCTGTGCTGATTCCCATAAAGAGATAGCAACCTGGGTTTACGGAAGTGGAAGTTTACTTCATATTTAACTGCGGTACTTGTAATCACAGCACATTATTTAAGTTTAAGTGTCAAAGAATGCAAGTGCAGAGAAGGCAGCCGTTCTAAACTTCCCATCAGCTGCCCTGCAAACATTTAAGCTTTATTTTTTCTGTTTGGTAAAAATGGCTATTGTTCATTTAGCAGCAAGTGCAAAAGCAAGAAAATAAATCTGTATTGCATCTTAAAAATCTGATCTTCTGAATTTGAATGTGTTTCTCATAACCTCTCCATTGCTTTATTCCCCAGCAGGTTCCGAGAAAATACAAAGGATCAGAATTGTAGGGCTGTGAGCACCATGGCAGCCTTGTGTCAGGGAGCCAGGTGGGACAAACATCTGAACCTGGAAGCTTTTCTATCCAGACCTGCATTTCTACCTTCCTCGTGGAGAATTTGATGGTCTAATGCTGCTCTCTGAATTTCTTTTGGGCACAGGTGGCCGGACTGTGTTGCAGGGTGCAGGGTCCCGCACCATGGCCTGCCTCCCTCTGAGGTCTGGGGTGCAGGGTCCTGCACTGCGGGGAACGGGCTGTGGCCAGAAGGGGTCCCACAGCCTGAGGAATGCTCAGGGAGCGACCCCCAACCATTACTCCTCCTTGACAACACTGTTTTCACCTGCCAAAAGTCACGCAGCCCGGGCATACTTTCCTCGTTTTCGGTCAGCACAGTTTTTCCTCTTGAAGATTGATCTTTCCCTCTTGTGTTAAGATGTGTGCAACCTGGTTAAAACACTGTGTAAGTAAAGCTGTAAACATCCAGGGTTCCGTGGCTGGCTGCAGTTCCCGCTGCGCCAGCCCTCCCAGTGCTGGCCAGCCCATGTCTCCTTTCCTCGTCCCCCTGTCCTTCAATGCTTTCTATTTCTCAGTTTTCCACCATGTCCACCTTTGACTCAGGTCAACTCTCTCCCCTCACGCCGGGTCACTAGAGGTGGCTCTCACATGCTGGTATGCGACACTGAGGTCTGGGGTGCACAGTCCTGAACCACGAGCTGGTCTGGTGGATATGCCCTTCTCTGTTTGTGCTGTGACCCACCTGCTTCAGGGACTCGGCTCTGCTGCTCTTCATCTGGCCCCCACGCATCAGAAGATGGTGCCCAGCGATGGTGACAGCTAGTCCAGGCCGCATGGGAGTGCAGGCTTCTCTGGTCTCCACAGAGCAGGACATCTGATATCCAGGGCCTTTGAAGCCACATCAAGTTACTGTATTAGCATTTATTTAGCTCTCAGAGGAGCCGCCCCCATCCTAGATTTCAGGACCCAAGCGCTGGTCCACTAGGACTCCGGGGCTGTGGGCTTTGCAGGCCTGGACGGACACACTGCCTGTGTAGGTCAAGGTGCAGAAGACTTCAGTTTCTTCAGAAACTCCCTGATCTCCAGCACAGGAGCCGTTGCTACATTTAGTAATTTATATGATCCTCATCCCCCTTCTTGGAGTAATTTCTTCTTCAATTTCCCTTTACTTTTCCTCAAAGTTACTCTGAACACTCCAAAGACTGCATGTGCCTTTAAAGTAACTATAATCTCATCTTAGAATGTCTGTAGGAGCCCCTCTTCCCAGTGGACCAGCCGTATCTTCAGGGTGGAGCCTCGGGCTACACCGCCGAGGGTCTGGTGAGTGTCTGTGACCACCCACCCCTGGTGTGTGTGTGGCAGGTGGACCTGAGATGTTGTGCAGCTCTGACTGTCTCTGCTTGGCTTGTCATGGGGAGGGGGCAGCACCAAACTGAAGTGTTTTCCTGCTCTTGGCTTTTCCTTGTCAGTAGTAATCCCTTTGCCTTTGCCTGGTCACCTTGGATGTGCCTGTGGCCCGTGGGCTCTGCACAGGGATGGCCGTGCGTGCCGCAGAGACACGCAGAGGCAGGTGGTCCACAACCTGACTGTCAGCTCCACGTGTCCCAGCTTCTCAGACTTGGCAGAGCCGTCTGAGAATCTGAGAATCTGGGGTTTTTCATGAATAAAATCCCCACGTACCTCACTGGATGCTTGAGCAAAATGGATGAAATGATACCACATCAGAACCTAGGGTGCTCCCTTGTACGTGACAGGTGCCTGAAGGACGTTTCAGTTTCTCTTCTCACTTCAATTTTCTAGGTATAGTATGTTTTTCCAAAGGGACAAAAACCAGAAATGCTCATAACGTTCACATTGTAGATAACTACATAACACTCCTTATACAAAGTAAGACAAAGTTCTTTGCATGTTGTTATTTACCTTTTCATAACACCAAATAATTTATTGACCTTTTGAGTCTTCCCCAGTACAATGGCACACTGGATTAGGCATAGTCTCTGTAATGACTTCTAACAGCCACGAATTTGGCTCTGTTTACACAACTTAACAGTTTGTGTTCGTGTGTGTGAGGTGAGGTAAAAATGTGACTTTCTTCACAGTTGAGAGTATTTATTTTAGATTCTCAACAATCTCTATTAATCCAACTATTTTTAACTGGGTTTAGACTCCTAAATTCCCTACACGAGGCAAAGGAACCGCCGAAGAGCGTCTTCTCACTAGCTGCAGGCCTGAAAGTCTGGAGAGAAGGGGTCACTTCCGAGAGTCAGCTCTCGAGTAATCTGCCTGCCAGGCGGGGCCCAGGAGATGCAGCAGCCACGCCCTCCAGGGACAGCAGCGGGGCACTGTCCACCTTTGCCTCCTGGGCCCCTCACGGTGCGTGGCACAGAGCAGGGGTGTGGTGAGCATTTGCCAGGTTGTATTACACAAAAATACCACAGTGTAACTGGGGATTATGCGGTCACTGGCACAGCTTCACAATGTAGAAACACAGGCCTGGAAGTCCAAGCCAGAGAAGCCAGGCCAGAGAAAGAAATAAAAGGCACATAAATTGGGAAGGAGGATATCAAACTATCCCTGTTTACTGATAATAAGATCTTATAACTAGAAAACCCCAAAATGCCTAGAATCGATAAATTTCATCAAGTCTCAGGTTATAAAATTAATGTTCAGAAACCAGTAGCATTTATATCTATTGATAACAAGTAACAAAGAAAACAAAATACCCAGAAATATACTTCGCCAAGAAGGTGCGAGGTGTCTACAAGGAGGACTAGAACACACTGGCTAAAGAAGTTGGATGACAGACCAATGGGAAGGCAGCCCTGGCCTGCGGGTTGGAAGGATCATACTGCTCAGAGGGAGTATAGATTCAATGCAAGTCCCAAATGACCAATGTCCTTTCTCAAAGATCTAGAAAAAATAATCCTGAACTTCATGTGCAACCTAAACAGAGCCTGAACATCCAGACCAATCCTAAAAGGAACCAATCTGGAGGCATCTTTCTTTGCCTCACTTGAGATTATAAAGCAGTGTGGTCCTGCCATCAAGGGGGGCACCCAGACCCAGGGCCCAGAAGAGAGAGCCTGCAAAGAAGCCACCTCGCCACAGACAGCTGATTTTCAGCAGAGCAGATAACAGCACAGTGGGGAGCAGAGGCCCTGCACGGTAACCAGCACTGAGAGAAACGGACAGCCATACACAGAGGGACAGAACCAGGCCCCCGTCTCTCACCATGTCTAGAAAGCACCTCGAGATGGAGTAAAGACTTAAATCAAGGGCAGGAAGCTGTACAAATTCTAGACAAAAACGTATGAAAAACCGTTCTGCACTTTGGCCTACGCCAGCGGTTCTCAACCTGTGGGTTGCCTAAATATAGCCTGCATATCAGATATTTACATTACGATTTGTAACAGTAGCAAAATTACAGTTATGAAGTAGCAACGAAAACAATTTTATGGTTGGGGGTCACCACGACATGAGGAACTGTATTAAAGGGCCGCAGCATTAGGGAGGTTGAGAACCGCTGGCCTAGGCAAAGAGTATGAACATATGGCTAAGAACTCAAAATCAAATAGAACAACAATAAAAATGAATAAATGGTACTTAATTAAACTAAAAAGTTTCTACACATCAAAGACAATGACGGAATAAACAGATGGAGTGCAGAACAGAAGTACATCATTGCAACCTAGACACACGACACAGGCTAATCTCCAGACTCCACAAAGAATAAAACTAATCAGCAAGTAAAAGCCCCATAACCTCATTAAAAAGTGGGCAGAAGGCTCACATGGACTTTTATTAAAAGAAGGCAGGAAGATAGCTGACAAACATCTGACAAAATGCTCACCATCACTAATCACCAGGAAAATGCAGACTGAAATTACAATGAGGTATGACCTTAAAAAGTCAACAAACGATAGGCGCTGGCATGGACACAGAGAGAAAGGGACACTTACACACGGTGGGGGGACTGCAGACCAGCCCCTCTGTGGAAAGCAGGATGGAGATTCCTCCGAGAACTGCAAGAAGACCTGCCATTCAATCCAGCAATCCCACTACTGGGTATGTACCCAAAGGAAAGGAAGTTAATTTATAAAAGAGACGCTTGCACCCAAAAGTTTACTGCAGCACGATTCACAATTGTAAAGATATGGAACGAATGTAGTGCACGGTCAATGTGGCTCAGGTACCCTGGAGCCCTGCTCAGCCATGGAATGAACAAAGTGCCTTCTGCAGCAACTTTGATGGCGTCAGAAAGTGTTATCCTGAGTGAAGCATCTCAGGAATGGAAGGAGAGACACCACGTGTCCTCACTTATGATTGGGAATGACGGAGGCCTCTCTGTGGTCATCAAGCACTGTGATGGGCACTGGGGACTAAGCAGGGGAGGGACACAGAATCCACCTGTTGGGTACAAGCGCATGGTTCTGGTGAGCACACACTAAAAGCACTTCAGCGTGGTACAGTTCATACACATACCACAAACACCCAAGCCCCTAAACATACTTACATTAAAAAAATCACAGATGCTCTGCAAAGGGAAGAAAATGAGTAAAATAAAAAGGGAAACATTTTCCAGAATGAAATGTTCCTACCAATGAAGGAGACACTTCAAAAACATTTATTAAATAACGAAGATTCAAAAAAGAAAATCTAAGGATCATTTTAGTGATGTGTGTGTGTGGTTGGTGCTTTTTCAGAAAAGTATGGTCTTAAATAGAAAGCATTAATATCGGTCACTGGGCACCTCTAGCACCCATTCCCTGCAGGGTAAGTGGTTTCTAGGGAGGCTCTCCACTCTGCTCTCCCACCAGGCGCCTACAGATGCACACAGCACCCAGCCGCACCAAGAGAGACCCTGGAATCATCAGTAAATCACTGAGGAAGGCAGAGACTCCAACGCCAAGTTAGGACCCAGCCAAGAGGAGACCAGCACCATGGGTCAAAGCCCCTGCAGTGCTGTGGGAGGCCTGGCTGCTCTCCCCTACAGCAGCGTCACCTTCCCAGGGGCACCCCACCTTTGTCTTCTCAGCCACATCATCTTAGGCCAGTCATCCAACCCCAGTGGGCCTCTCCAGCCTTGTTCTGTGCTGGAAACCAGAGAAAGATGTGGCTTTGGAAACTGTTCTGGGAAAAGAAGTGTGGTGCGGCTTTGCATGGACAGATAGTGCTGGGGTGTCCAGGCCAGCCCTGCATTCTCAGGGGGGAGAGACCTGGGGTCCAGAGCCTTGGCACCCTATGTCCACCATTGGCGATGGCAACGTACCCTAGAGAAGTGAGGCTGACACCTGCTGCCTTGGCACGTCCCGGGATGAGAGCACAGCCCACCCTGCAGCCCCTCAGGAGCCTGCGGCTCTGGGTGGTCTCCTCTGCAGTATGAGCCTCACCTTTCCACTCTCTTCCCCTTTCTAACAGAGCAGTGCAGCCATCCAAGTCCCTCATATTTGTTCTCCCTCACAGCCACCGCCCAGTGAGAAATCCCCCTTCAAAAGCTTCTTGCTGTTAGGAATCTTGGCCCTGGCTTCCAGCCACAGATGGGGCTCTGACAGTAGCTGGGTGCTCGCCAGCTCCATCCCTCCCAGTCTCTCTGCCACCCTGCCAGGACCTTGAGTGCCAGGCTGTCTCTACCTTACACTGTGACACAGACTCAAAGAGGGTGCGGCACTGGCCCTGAGTGCCCAGCTTAGGAAGCCAGAACCATGTCCACACCCAGACCCCAGTCCTGCCACCCCTCAAGAAGGGGTTCACTAGACCATTTCCCTGACAGCCACTGTGAGGCTCTGCTTCGCTGGCCCTGTCTGCGCCGTCCATCTCCCCAGCATGCCCCTCTGCCCCTAAATTGCCCTCCTCTGCTTCCCCTTGGGCCCAGGACCCACCTCCTGCCCCTTGGCCCTCTCAGTGTCCATCATCGCTGTCTCCTTCCTTTGTGGCCAAAGCTCTCTGCACCCTGCGCACCTCGTCGCCCCTCTCCCAAGCAGTCTGGAGCCTGCAGCTATCAGTTCTAGAATCCTCCTTTCCACAGAGCCTGGGGAATCCACACCCTCTGTAAAGCACTGCATCCTGTGGGCCTCTCTCCAAGTCACTGTCACCTCTGGCAAGCACTGGCCTCAGGCCTGGACTCCCCTCAGGTCCTCCTGTCTCTCAGGGTATGCATCTGTATTTCTGCTGTGACGTGGGCTTGCGTAGGTTTCTGCAGCCCTAGTCCTACCCTGAACACGCCTGGCTGTCTGCCCAGGGTCCCCTCTCAGGTCAGATCTGTTGGGGCCTCGCTACTTGCCATCTGCGCCGTCACTCACTGGCCACTGTCCCCCGTCCTCCTGCAGCACGTGTCTCTGCATTATGGGGCCCAGTCTCCTCTCATGGTCAGAGCTCTGGTCAGGAGGCTTCTGGCATAGCCCAGTATCAGTCAGCACTGTTCAGCAGCTATTTTAGGAATTAATGAACGATTGATCTTTCCTTCTGAAGATGTAAAACAACTTGACTTATCTCTTTTCTCATTTTCTCTATTAAATACAGAAGAAATTCTGTAACTTGACTACCCAAGGGACTATAACAAAGTGGTCAACGTGTAGAGGTGGTCAACGTGTGGAGGTGGTCAGCGTAGGAAATGGGCCTCCTGTCCTGACATGTACATGTGGTGCATATCTAGTTTACAAAAATTAGGTCAACCTAAGGAGTAAAGAGTGTGCGTAGGAGGTCAGTGTGGGGAGGGTGTCAGTGTATCGGGAAAGTCAGTGTAGGGAGGAGGTCAGTCTGGGAGTAGGTCAGTATAGGGAGGAGGTCAGTGCGGGAGTAGGTCAGTGTAGGGAGTAGGTCAGTATGGGGAGGAGGTCAGTGTGTGGAGGAGGTCAGTATGGGAGGTCAGTGTGTGGAGAAGGTCAATGTAGGGAGATCAGTGTGGGGAGGAGGTCAGTGTGGGAGGAGGTCAGTGTGGGAGGTCAGTGTGGGGAGGAGCTCAACATAGGGAGGAGGTCAGTGTGGGGAGGAGGTTCGTGTGGGAGTACGTCAGTGTAGGGAGGAACTCAGTGTGGGTAGGACATCAGTGTAGGGAGGAGGTCACTGTGGGGAGGAGCTCAGTGTGGGGAGGAGCTCAGTGTAGGGAGGAGGTCAGTATGGGGAGGAGGTCAGTGTAGGGGGGAGGTCTGTGTGGGAAGGACATCAGTGTGGGAAGTCAGTGTGGGGAGGAGGTCAGTGTGGGGAGGAGGTTCGTGTGGGAGGAGGTCAGTGTAGGGAGGAGCTCAGTGTGGGAGGAGGTCAGTGTGGGAGGAGCTCAGTGTGGGTAGAAGCTCAGTGTGGGGAGGAACTCAGTGTGGGTAGGACATCAGTGTAGGGAGGAGGTCACTGTGGGGAGGAGGTCTGTGTGGGAGGAGGTCAGTGTGGGAGGAGGTCAGTGTGGGAGGAGGTCTGTGTGGGAGGTCAGTGTGGGAAGGACGTCAGTGTGGGAGGTCAGTGTAGGGAGGAGCTCAACGTAGGGACGAGGTCAGTGTGGGGAGGAGGTTCATGTGGGAGGAGGTCAGTGTAGGGAGGAGCTCAGTGTGGGAGGAGGTCAGTGTGGGGAGAAGGTCTGTGTGGGAGGAGGTCAGTGTAGGGAGGAGCTCAGTGTAGGAGGAGGTCAGTGTGGGGAGGAGCTCAGTGTGGGTAGGAGCTCAGTGTGGGGAGGAACTCAGTGTGGGTAGGACATCAGTGTAGGGAGGAGGTCACTGTGGAGAGGAGCTCAGTGTGGGGAGGAGCTCAGTGTAGGGAGGAGGTCAGTGTGGGAGGAGGTCAGTATAGGGAGGAGGTCAGTGTAGGAGGAAGTCAGTGTGTGGTGGAGGTCAGTGTGGGGAGGAACTCTGTGTGGGTAGGAGGTCAGTGTGGGCAGGAGGTCATTGTGGGAGGAGGTCAGTGTGGGAGGTCAGTGTGGGGAGAAGGTCAGTGTGGGGAGGAGGTTAGTATAGGGAGAAGCTCAGTGTGGTGATGAGGTCCGTGTGGGAGGAAGTCAGTGTGGGGAGGAGCTCAGTCTGGGGAAGAGGTCAGTGTGGGAGGAAGTCAGTGTGGGGAGGAGGTCAGTGTGGGAGGAGGTTCGTGTGGGAGGAGGTCAGGGTAGGGAGGAGGTCAGGGTAGGGAGGAGGTCAGTGTGGGGAGGAGCTCAGTGTGGGGAGGAACTCAGCGTTGGGAGGAGGTCAGTGTAGGGAGGAGGTCACTGTGGGGGAAGCGTCCCACGGGTGCCCGTGGATCCCTCACGTCCCTGCAGCAGCACTCGCCTTCCTGTCCTGACTTTCATGCCACTGGGGTGACAGAGCGAAGGGGAAGGCACCAGGGATGCAGGTCCACGTGTGCAGAAGGCAGCAATTTCTCCATTGTATGTTTGTTGTTTACAAAGTCAGGCTCCATCACACACATGTCCTGAAACTTGCTGTCTTTCCCTGATTAAAAGTCACAGCTGCCTCTCAGGCCAATGTCCATGACTGGATTCACTGGGACACTCTCTGCTTGGGTCCCCAGACCGTGTCTAGTAGATGCCTTTTTGTTTCTGACACTGCTGGTGGTACTTTTCCCCCTTGTTTAAGCGAACATTTTAGGTGATAATTAGTCACTTTGAAAGGAGTGCAGTCGTCCATGGCCTGGCTGCGACTTTCTGGCGCCAGGAACCCATTTGCTCCCTGTGCCCTCAGCAGGCTCTGCCTGGCCCGGCTGCACCCCTCCCCTGCTGCCTCACCTGCTCCATTCCCCGACATGTGCTTCCGGGACTCCAGCCACTAACCAGGGCACCTTCTCTAATTAGTATGTGACCCTATGAGTTGTGCTATGAAGGCAGAAGTAAAAAACGGAGACAGAACACATGTGTTTTGATAGTTACAAAAATGACGAATGAGACTAAAGAACGTCTTTTAATAAGTAACAAATGATTTTCTGTATTCTTGAGATGATCTATAAGACTCTGAGATTATATCTGATCTATAGTCAGCATTTTTCATTCTCTCCTTAAATTTTGATATAGTGGTAAAAAATTAAAACTAAAAATTAACTGCTTTGCCATGAAAACAGAACTGCCATTTTTATAAGTATTTGAAAATAACCATGGTGATTTTCTAGTTTATGTATCTATCTACCTATCTATATATATACACACACATCTATTTTAATATTTAAATCCAGTTTTGTTTTGTTTTGTTTTTTTCAAAAATGTACTTATTTTTTAGGAGGATAAAAATACTACAAGATAAGGAATAGGAAAATCAGAGAATTCTACACACGGCAAACGTGCATCTGTGGTGTGTGTTAAAGCTCAGGGGAGAGGGAATATACTAACCCACAGAAAATTCACTGGCATGAAAACAGTTCCAAAATTTTGAAATGGGAAATGTGAATGTTAGAGGAAGAAGCTGGGCTTGGAAGCCAGGCAATGGTGGTCATATATTTCCCCAGACTGTGCCCCTGACCTAGGCCCCAACTTTCCTCCTACACAGGCAGCACCATCAGCAAGATGCCCCTCCCGGGGCTCAATGTGGAGTGAGACTGGCGTGAGTGCAGGGCACATGGGGAGGGTGGCGAGCCTGCCTGTGCTCCGCACAGGGAGGGGACACTGTCAGCCTGGTGCTTGATGGCCACAGGCGTCTCTGTGACAACTGTCAAGGTCACCACACTCGTGGTACTGAGCATCTCTCCCAGGTCAGGTGCATGGTCCTTCATGAGAAAAGGATTCCATCCCCACTCCCAGGAGCTGTCGGGGGCAGGAACTGAAGACCACGGCACAGTAGAGGAGTGTCCTGAGTAACAGGGGCTAGAGAAAGTGCCCTCCCCAGTGGACACTGGACGTGGTGCTCCCTTATAGAGAGGTACCCTGCCTAGGGCTGACTGAAAAGATGGGAAAGCACAGGGCGTGAGGAGCGCGATGGAAGCTTCTTTCTCTCTCACCCTCTCCTTTTAAATCCCCAGGACGGGGGAATCTGGCCATCTGAGAAGAAGTGGCAGATGGGGCAAAAAGAAGACAAAGGCTGGGTAAGGACTTGGAAGAAAGACAAGCAGAGATTCAGACAGCAGAGGACGAGGTGTGGGTGCGGCCAGCTCTGCACAGGGAAGTGGCCCGTGGACAGTGGTCTAGGACAGATGCCCAGCCACACCAGGAAACATTCCTTATTGCATGCACAGGGCACGCGGCCCGACTGCCCAGGTGCAGGTGGTCCTGCCTCAGTGTGGAGAATACATGCTCAGGAGGGGAGCCGAGGCCGCGGTTTACCTTGCAAGGAATCTTCTCTCCTGAGAACGGAGGCAGCGTGACTCCGGGGCAGGACACAGGCCCAGAGTCAGGGGCTCTCGCTAAGTTCTAATCCTGGTCCTCCCCAGCTGTGACTGTGGCAAAGTCACTTAATTTCTCTGTGTCTTGATTTCTCCATCTGCAAAACATGAAAAGCAGCATAAAGCGCCTACGGGTTGTCACTGACACATGAGGAAGAAACATCAGGACAGCGTCCCCTTTGCCACGGTCAACATGGCCGCCTTCTTTCAGGGCCCCAGCGAGCCCCTGCACACCTGTGACATGCACCCTGCTGCGTTCACTCTCTTCGCCTTGAGCCCTGCTGTCTGACTCTGAGGAGGATCTCTTCCGTTCCTGCTCAGCATCTTGTCTGGAGCAAGCTCTGTCTGGGAGGCCAGCTCCCTGCCAGCTCTGGCAGCTTGTGGGCTGAGATGCTCTGCCCTGCCTGAGGAGGCTGTGAGCTCTAGGTTCACAGGGAGGCAGCCCTCTGTTCAGCCTCCCGTGGACCCTCCTTCTGAGATCCATGACAGACACAACCCACAGACAGCAGCCCAGGGCAGTTCCATAGCAGAATGTGCTGTGACCCTTATTTACCCTGTGATTTCCACAGGGACTTCAGGGGCATAAGCCTAGCCAGGTCTCCTCAACATCTGCAGAGCTGGGAGATCTTTCCAAAACACTTACCTATTAAGGCATTTAGCCATCAATCAGATTTTATGCTAATTTTAAGAACGAAAAAACTGAAGCTCAGAGAGGATAAAATATTTGCTTGGAGCTTCCCAGTTAGTTGCAGGGAGAATTGTGAAACCCAGATCTCTTGGTAGTAAATCTGGTATTCCTGGCAATTACTGGCAGGTTCAAGTTCACTCCCAGGAAGAACCTAAATGGCTGAGTTACCAGGCAGAACACCTAAGTCCTGCCTCGTGGCCCCACAGGAGACTTGGTTGTATCAGATGGCTGTCCCAAACAGTCTGCATGGACGCTGACTCAGAGTGGTGCGTCTAGCCAAAGGATTCTGCGCTTCCTTCCCTGGTGGCTCAATACAACTACAAATCTGTGATGTTTTAAAGCTCAGCAGGTCAAGGGAGGGAGAGGCTGGGCACTTGGCAGTGCTGCCCTTAGACACTTGTACGGTAACATGGTGGACGCTTCGGTACCCAGCTTAGCCAGACAATCAATACTAAAGAGTCACCACAACTCTCTTTGTGATTCCTCACTGACTAAAGAGTTGAGTTAAATAAGAAACACAGGCCATCTCCCCAGAACTCCCCACTTCTTCCTTTGGCCTAGCAAGGAACACACCTTGTCCACTTCTTTGGGCCACTAGGAATGGAGCCTCACATCTTTCTTTGTGTACTGAATTTTCCCCAAGGAATAATTTCATTCACATGGATAAATAAGTATTTAAACATGTATGTCTTGTATGAAACTAATGATTTAGACCACAGAAGATTAAAAATCTTAAGTCCCTTAAAAGAGAAATAAGTTATACCAGATCTGTCTTTTTCCTTTCCTACTTTGCAGTTCAAAACAAAAGAACTTCTCTCACCCATCCCTTGGGCACGATACATAATTTCTCTGAAAGCTTACTATGAACGCTTTGTCTTGGGCACAATCCTCTATGCTGTGCCTGACCCCAGAGCACACACCACCTGTTGTCTTCACCCCTGATGTACCTTTACCTAGCAGTTGGTTAACGTGGCCTTGTTCAGAGAAAGAAAGATAGACTGAACACTCAGTGGGGAAAAGATTCCCTATTCAACAAATGGTGCTGGGTAAACTGGGTGGCCACCACTCTTGGTATACGTTGCCAGCACCCTACTCACTGAGCCACAGGTGCTACCCCCTAAAATCTGTTCTTTCTTCTTTTTTTTCTTTTGTAGTTTTTTGGCCAGGGCCAGGTTTGAACCTGCCACCTTCGGTATATGGGGTCAATGCCCTACTCCTTGAGACATAGGCACTGCCGTATTGCATTTTCATTTTCACTCATCTCAAAGGATTTCTTAATTTCTCTAGTGATTTTTTTCTTTGACTCTTTGGTTACTTTGGAGAGTGCTGTTTAATGTCCATGAATTTCTTCTGTTATGGATTTCCAATTTCATTCTGTTATGGTCAAAGAATAGATTTTGCATGATTTCAAAATTGATTTTTAAATTTATCTGGGCTTGCTTTATGCCCTTGCATATGGCTTGTTCTTTAAGAAGAATGTTCATTCTGCTCTTATGGAGTGGAATGTTCTATTCATGTCTTCATGTCTGTCATGTCTGTTGGGTCTAGTTGGTTGAAAGTGTAATGCAAGTCCTTTCTTTCCTTTCCTTTCCTTTCCTTCCCTCTCCTTCTTCTCTCCCTTCCCTTCTTTCTTTCTATTCCCTCCCTCCCTTTCTCCCTCCCTTCCTTCCTTCCTTCCTTCCTTCCTTCCTTCCTTCCTTCCTTCCTTTCTCTTCGGCAAAGTGTCACTCCATTGCACAGGCTAGAGGTCCATGGCATTAGCCTAGCTCACACCAACCTCAAACTCCTAGGCTCAAGTGATCCTCCTGCCTCAGTCTCCCATGTAGCTGGGACTATAGGCACCCGTCACAATGCCTGACTAATTTTTGTAAATCATCTTAAAATCGATCTTCCTAGTTCTTGAAATATTATTATATTCTCATTTCTAGCACTTCCTTTATGTCTTTTAACATTATCTTCGTTATTTTTAATTAGCTGTTCCTCTAGTCATATTCTGATTCCTCTTTATAAATTTCTATATACACACTAAACAAGCTTATTTTATATTTAGTATCCAATAATCCCCATAACTGACATATCTGTAGATTGAGGGTGCTGTCCACTGTCATTCAGGTTACCTTGTTTTTGTGTATATTCTGCAATATTTGACAGCAAGTTCCTTTCCTTTGTGGAAATCATTTCAGGCCTAACTTTGAGCTATTGTCTTCATAAAAGATTTGACTTGTTTCTGTGGATGCCTGAGATGACTTTAAATTTTCAGACTGAGGTTTTTAAAACCTCACGGGTAGTTTTTTTGTTGTTGTTGTTTTTTGTTTTTTAACAATTTAAAAAACTGTTTATTTATTTTGTAAGAATGCACCCCTAGTCCAAAGTATGTTTTAAAATAATTTTGGCCAAAAATTTACAAAAACTATTTCATCAACCTAGTAAAAGTGATATCTAGAAAATATTCCACATTATTAAGTCTATCTTAAAAAGTTCAGATTCTAAAGCATTCCTAAGGCATGGTGTTCTGGAAGACAAATGTGCTTCTGGTGGCACTCCTCACGGGTAGTTTGAATTCAGGTCAAAACCTATGTGAGGCCTGTTGAGGACTACACAGTATCAGGGAAATTTTTTTTACCCCTTTACCCAATGCCAAAGTTGACACAGTAAAGTTTTCTTGCTGTTTGTTCAGAGGAAGATTATTTGCAGTTTATCATTACACTGCCACTGTGTCCTTTGGGACTCTTAACTCTGTGCAGGGATCACCTTTTATTACTTCATTTTACTTTACTTTATTTTACTATTTTATTATATTATTTTATTTTTCATTTATTTATTTATTATTTATTTATTTTATAGACAGAGTCTCACTCTGGTACCCAAGCTAGAGTGCCAGGGCATCAGCCTAGCTCACAGCAACCTCAGACTCCTGGGCTCAAGTGATCCTCCTGCCTCAGCTTCCTGAGTAGCTGGGACTATAGGCAGCTGCCACAACTCCTGGCTAATTTTCTATTAGTAGAGACAGGATCACGCTAATGCACAGGCTGGTCTTGAACTTCTAAGCTCAAGTGATCTACTGGCCTTGACCTCCTGGAGTGCTAGGATTAGAGGCGTGAGCCACCCCTCCCAGCCCTAAAGATCTCCTTTTAGATTCTGCACTTTGGGCAGGTCTCAGATTTTTTGTTCCCATTCATCATCACCTGAGGGATTATCCAGTGGAAGCTCAAGATGGCCAGGATTGGGAGCATGGCCTTCAGATGGAAGCCAACTTCCGGCTGTCTTTCCTATCTGGACTTAAACTTGTATTTCTCTCTCTTTTTTCCGGGGCAGGGACAGTGTCACTGTGTTGCTCAGGCCAGAAGGCCCTGTGTCAGCCTAGCTCTCAGCAACCTCAGACTCCTGGGTTCAAGGATCCTCCTTCTTCAGCTTCCTGAGTACCTTGGACTGCAGGCATCGGCCGCTGTGTTCAGCTAAATTTTATTTCATTTTTGGCCTGTAAGTCTTCGTTACTGCCTTGCAAGCTCATTGACACATTTATAAATGCACATATTTAAAAATTTTAACCATCAGTGTTAGTAGTTTTCTGGAGGCGAGTTATTTAAGGTATGTCAAATCTAGTTGGTTTATACTTTCATTTGTCATCTTTTCTTTATCGACCTGTCTAGTTTTTGAAATATTATTATATTTTTCATTTCTAGAACTTCTTTTTGTCCTTTAAAATTATGCTTATTGGGCGGCGCCTGTGGCTGAAAGATAGGGTGCTGGCCACATATACTGAGGGTGGCAGGTTTGAATCCAGCCCCAGCCAAAGTGCAACAACAACAACAAAAATAGCCAGGTGTTGTGGCAGGCGCCTATACTCCCAGCTACTCTGGAGACTGAAGCAAGAGAATCACCTAAGCCCAAGAGCTGGAGGGTGCTGTGAGCTGTGATACCACAGCTCTCTACTGAGGGCAACAAAGTAAGCCTCTGTCTCTAAAAACAAACAAACAAAAAATGCTTATTTATTTTTATTTACTAATTTTTTTAGAGACAAGGTCTCACTCTGTTGCCCAGGCAGGAGTGTAGTGGCACTATCATACCTCACTACAACCTCAAATTCCTGGGGCTCAAGGGATCCTCCCACATAGCTTGGATTACAGGCACATGCCACCACACCCTGTTAATATTTAAAATGTTTTTGTAGAGATGGGGTCACACTATGCTACACAGGCTGGTTGTATTCTCCTGGCCTCCAGTGATCCTCTTGCCTTGGCCTCCCAATGTGCTGGAATTACAACACATGTGCCTGGCCTATGCTTGGTTATTTTTAGTTAGCTCTTTTTCTCTAGTCATATTGGATATATGTATGACTAGATAGTACAGCTCACAGCAGTATGATAGTGGGTACAGTATGTGCTTTTTTTTTTGAGACACAGTCTCACTTTGTCACCCTTCATAGAGTGCTGTGCTCACAGCAACCTCAAACTCCTGGGCTTGAGCAATCCTCTTGCCTCAGCCTCTCATGTAGCTGGGACTACAAATGCAGCCATCATGCCCAGCTAGTTTTTTTTCTATTTTTAGTAGAGACAGGGTCTCGCTCTTGCTCAAGGCTGGTTTTGAAATCCTGAGCTCAAGCAATCCACCCACCTCGGCCTCCCAGAGTGCTAGGATTATGTGGGTGAGCCACCGCTCCTGGCTAAACATCTTAAATCATTGCTCCAGACTGCCCTATGCTATCAATTAGTCCTTAGAAGCAAAGCAGTTTCTACAGTTTTGGGGAAAGCTCATATTACAAAGATGCCCCCTTTCAACCACCTTTTTAATGCACCTCACAGTCAGAAAAGACTCCTCTTTAAGAGGAGGTGCTTGGGGTGTAACTACTTCTGCTGCTCAAAAATAAACAGAAAAACAACTGAGCAGCAGGAAGAATCAGTGTGTGAGGACAAGCAACAGAGACAAAGTGCCAAGCTGAAGGTCGGGAGCATGTGGACAGTCAGATGAAACAGAGGAGTGAAGAGGGCGGGCCATGGCCATGGCTGTGCAGCACTAGAGTACCGCAGGGCAGCCCTGCGCTGTCCAGGGACAGCTTCACATCACCAGTGGCCCTTCTCCAATCTGTGTCTCTGTATCTTTCACTTTATGGCATGAAACTGCCACTTTGAACCTTGCTGGGAGGGCCATAGCCCCTTTACAGCAGACATTATCATTCTGTTAACACAGGCAGCCCCCAGAGCCACTTTGGCTTTGCCCTGGTGACTCATTTTGAGCTGTCATCTAAAATACCTCAATCTTTTTCCATACCTAAGACTAATTCATTTCTCTCCCATTTTTAAAAATCTAATTGGATTGGTTTTTATTTTGTTACTGTTGTTGTTAGACGCAGCATGCCATTCCAGGCAGCAAGAGCTTTTGGTGCAGTTCTGTCTTCATTAGTATTTACTATCTTTCTTGGCTTCATGTCATCTGTCAATTTCATGAGTACTCCACTAAATCACTGATAAAAAATTGCATCCAAATCACTGGTAAAAAGTTGAAGCATATCTAGGCACGCCTCTTGAAATTTCCTTTGAAGCTGACAGTAATGCCTTGCTCAATACCCACCCTTTGGCTATCATTGTTCAACTATTATTCCACTAGTTGTGCTTGTACCCAGAACAAGTCTGTGTGGTTGTCATGTATGTTCTTGTCAAGAGCCTTTTTGCAAGCATGCATTTTGTTGACCTACAAGAGAGTGAAGCCAAGATAAGTTTAACAAGACTTGTTCTCAGTGCATCCATTTTAGAGCCTAGAAATTCCCGCTGTCTTGTTTATTACTCACCAGCATCCCCTATTAATCTGCTCTAGAAAATGACCCACAGTTACCATCACACTCATCAGTTAGGGCTTCATGGACCATGTTTTCATCCTTCCTTCACAATCAAAAACATACTCTGACTACTCTCCCAATACATTTCAACAAGTTCTCTTGGTGAGGTTTTGTGAGGAGTGAATGAAATATCCAGCCAGAAGATCAGCAGAATGTTCAACAAATATTAGTTTTCTTCCTCTTTCCCCACTTAAACTAGGAAAAATAACTTTCCATTTAAATCCATTAAAATCATTTAGCATTTAGAATGCAGATGGGTGAATTAGAAAAAAAACTCACACAGCCTACTTGGTTGTGCTCCTATATGCTATATTAAGTAGGCAGTTGTAAAAGAAGCCCTAAGAAAGGGAGCAGGCACATGGATCAGCCCTGGGGTGGGAGCGAGTGGCAGCAAAATAGAAACTTACTTTTCTCACACATAAAACTGGAGAGATACCTCTGGTTGCTGTGGCAGCTTCATAATAATCAAGGACCCAGTGTCCTTCTCCCTTGTTGCTCTGACATTCTTCACAGGCAGCCTCCGTCTCATAGGCTAAGGTGGATGTGCCTTCCCCTCCCCTCCCCTCCCCTTCCCTCTTCTCTCCTCTCCTCTTCTTTTTTCTTTTTCCTTTCCATTTCTTTTTTTCCCCTTCACTCTGTCCCCTTGGATAGAGTCCCCAGATGTCATCATAGCTCACGGGAACATCAGTTCCCTGGCTCAAGCCATCCTTCTGCCTCAGTCTCCTGAGTAGCTGGGACTACATGTGCCCACCACAATGCCTGGCTAATTTTCCTATTTTTAGTAGAGACAGAGTCTTGCTCTTGCTCAGGTTGGTCTTGAACTCCTAAACTCAAGCAATCCTCCTTCCTCACCCTCCTAGAGGGTTAGAGTTACGGATATGAGCCACCCCACTCTTGGGCCGATGTGCCTGCTCCTTTTCTTACTTCTTTTTTGTTATTGATGTTGTTGTTGCAATTGCCACTGTTGTTTTAGCTGGCCAGGGCCGGGTTCAAACCTGCCACCCTCGGTGTAGGAGACCGGCTCCCTACCCACTGAGCCACAGGTGCCACCCTTCTTACCTCTTTATTTGTGCCTTTGGGAAGACAGAAAGGAAGGAAAGAGAAGGCCCACTCCTTTCAGTGTGAATACCAGAGGAATTTCATACACCAAGGCTTAACCACATAGCTACATCTAGCTAAAAGTGAGACTGGGAAATGATCATCTTCATTTTGGACAGCCAAGGACCTCCCTGCGGTGACCAACTCATCTTGGTTTGCCCAGGTCTTTTCTGGGTTTAACACTGAAAGTCCTGCATCCTAAGAATCCCCCTAGTTCAGGGCAAACAGATCATTGGTCCCCACTCTGTGTCTGGCTAAAAAGGAGGAAATGGACATTGAGAGACCACTAGATTTTTTCCTCACTCTCTAATTTGTCTTAGGAGGCTGCTGCTTCTTTCTGTTTCTGAGCTGTTTTTCCTCATTTTACCGGAAGGTATTTCTCTCTGAAATAGAAGACCAAAGCAAAGTAGGTATGAAGTAGTCCTCACTGGCTTTATGATGGTCAACATTGCATCTACTATGCACTCTCACTTCTCTTGCTTCTGAATACTTATTTAAGTCCCTTTAATAATCTTGGCATTAAAAAAAAGATATTCAGACAATTCACAAAAGAATGTGTAAAAATGGCCAATAAGAAAGTGAAGAGATGCTACACATCATTAATAATCAGGAAAATGTAAATTAAAAAGACACCATGATACCTCATTGCACATCCATTAGAATAACTCAAATTTTAAAAGGTTGATAATATCAAATATTGGTGAGGATGTGATGCAACTGGCATTCTTGTAAACTTGCTGTTGAGTTTATAAAATACTACACAACTTTGGAAGGAACGTTGGAAGTATTTTTAAAAGTTAAACACACACCTACCATAGAACTCAGCTATTCCACTCCCAGATACTTGTCTGTGAAAAATAAAAGCTTATGTTTACACAAAGATTTGGTTGCAAATGTTCATAGCAACTTTTTTTTTTTATTAATAGCCATAAACCTGGTATGTATTCAGTAACAATAACATGGATAAAACTTTAAGTCACACTGTGTTCCATAACCCAGACAAAAGAAAGAGTAGTTATTATGGTCTGATTTTGTATAAAATTAAAATACAAACTAGTATATAGTGACAAAATAGATAAGAGATTTGCCTGAGTTCAGGGGTGAGAAGAGGGGTAAATTACAGCGGCTCAGAAATATTCAGTATCTTGATTTCATGGTGCTTAATTTTACACATTACATTTATGCAGTTTGTGTGTTAATAACGTAATCCTTGGCAGCACCCATAGCTCAGTGGGTAGGGTGCTGGCCACATACACCAAGGCTAGCAGGTTCAAACCCAGCCCAGGCCTGCTAAACAACAATGACAACTGCAACAAAAAAATACCTGGGCATTGTGGCAGGTGCCAGTAGTCTCAGCTACTTGGAAGGCTGAGGCAAGAGAATCGCTTAAGCCCAAGAGTTTGAGGTTGTTGTGAGCTGTGATATCATAGCACTCTACCCAGGGCAACAGCTGGAGACTCTGTCTTACAAAAAAAAATAATTCTTAGAAAGTAAACTGGTTTGGGCAAAACTAGGCTATAGTGTCAAAAGTCAGGATAGTGTTAACCTTGGTAGAGTAGAAGGTATTTGGGGCGCGTTGTGATAGGAAGGAGCCACGAGGGTATTTCTGGGAAGATGGCAATGTTTTGTTTTTTGATCTGGGTGCTAGTTGTTACATGGATGTGTTCAGTTTATGAAAATGAATGAAGCATATAATCATGATTACTGTGCTATTACGTATACAACTATACAGCTCAACAAAAATGTTTACCTCAGAAAAAATCAAGCCCATATCCGTTTATCCTTTTGTGCATTATTCTTTCTGGTAACTTCCTTACACATCTGTCTAATCCTGCACAATCTTCCTCGTTCTGCCCCCTTCCTGTGTGTGTGTGTCTGAAGACCGACTACATATCAGGACTTAAAGAGAATAGCAACATTTTCCTGTAAATATGTCCTAATTTTCTCACTAGAAAAGCATATTTTGCTTTATGGTTTATTTTCATTACAAATGGTTGAATTTTATTTATTTTTATTTTTTAATTTTTTAAGAAGAGAAGTTTGCCTTTGTAACCTTTTTTTTTAAATTATTTATTTTTATTGTTAAATCATAGCTGTGTACATTAGTGCAATCAAGGGGTACAATGTGCGGGATTCATATACAATCTGAAATATTCTAATCAAACTGTTCAACGTAGCCTTCATGGCATTTTCTTAGTTACTGTATGTTGGCATTTGTTTTCTGCATTTAGTAAGTTTCGCCTGTATCCATTCTAAGATGCACCACAGATGTGGCCCCACCCATTACCTTCCCTTCACCAAAACCTCCCCCCTCCCTTCCCCTTCCTTGGCCCTTTTCCCATAGTCTTGTGCTATAGTTGAGTTATAGCCTTCATGTGAAAGCTATAATTTAGCTTCATAGTAGAGCTGAGTACATTGGATACTTTTTCTTCCATTCCTGAGATACTTTGCTAAGAAGAATATGTTCCAGCT
>CAUYPK010129380.1:0-16089 GCA_963574355.1 Loris lydekkerianus | reverse complement strand
TGGTATGGCAACGGCCACATGCCCCGAGGCTGTCAGGTTTGATCCCACCCCGGGCCAGCTAAACAACAATCACAAATGAAAAAAAAAACAAAAAAAAAAAAAAAAAAAAAATAGCCAGGCATTGCAGCAGGCACCTGTAGTCCCAGATACTTGGGAGGCTAAGGCAAGAGAATTGCTTAAGCCCAAGAATTTGAGGTTACTGTGAGCTGTGACACCACAGCACTCTACCAAGGGTGACATAGTGAAACTCTGTCTCAAAAAAAAAGAAAAAGAAAAAGAAAAAGAAATGTTCAAGGGAGTTCTAAACCTAGAAGCAAAAGAAGACACATGAGGACAGACACAGTGGCTCATGCCTATAATCTTAGACCTGTGGGAAGTACAGGCAGGTGGTACTGCTTGAGCTCAGGAGTTTGAAATAAGCCTGAGCAAGAGCAAGATCCCCATCAATACTAACAACAGAAAAACTAGCCAGCGTAGTGGCACATGCCTGTAGTCTCAGTTACTTGGGAGGCTGAGCAAGAGGTTTGCTCAAGCCCAAGAGTTTAAGGTTGCTGTGAGTATGAGCCCATGGCACTGTATCCAGGGTGACAGAGTCAGACTTTGTCTCAAAAAATAAATTAAATTAAATTAATTTTTCTGCAGGTGCTAGATATAAAAAGAAAACGCATGGAAATGTAAAACACACATGAGCAAGAGAAAAGGCTCAACTATTACCATCAAAGAAAACAACAGTCACGATGACAAACAATAAGAAAGAAAAAGAAAGGTATAAAAAATATATTAAACAATAATAGAAATATTAACACAATTACAGTAATAAGTCCTTACACATTAATAGTAAACTTGAATGTCAATGGAATGTATTTCCTACCTAAAAGATATAAACTGGCTAAATGGCAAAAAAAAAAAAAAAAAAAAAAAAAATGTGACCCAAATATAAACTGCTTATAAGAAACTCACTATGCCTGTAAAAACATGGATGGACTAAAAGTAAAGGCATAAAAAAAGCATTTCACAAAAGCAGAAACCAAAGTGAGCAGGTATAGCTATACTTATATTAAACAAACTTTAAGTCAAATATAGTGAAAATAAACACACACAAATAACATCATTATAATATAATGATGAGGGGATCAACTCAGCAAGAGAATATAACAATTGTAATTATGCGTACATAAACAGTGCAGCAACCATATGCATAAACAAATATACAATATGTAAAGGAAGACATAGACCACAATACAATGATAATGGAAGACTTCAACACTTCACTCTTAGCATTAGCTAAATCATGTAGTCTGAAAAATCAACAACAACAACAACAAAATCAGATTTAAATCACACTTTAGCCTAAATAGACACAACAAACCTTTACAGAACATTTCTTTTTTTTCCAGATTGATATGAGTATATAAATGTTTGGGTTACATTATTTTTGTTTCTAAAGTAAAGTTCAAGTTTTAGTTGAGCCTTTCATCCAGGGTGTGCTATATACTCTTACATTGTGCAGATTCGGTGAGAACTTGCCAATCACTTTCCCTCCTCCTCTTTCCCTTTTCCCTCTTACCTCCTCCCCCTCACTAAAATACACTTGTGTTTTTCTTTCATGTGGGTGTGCAGTTGTTTATAAGATTGTTTCATATTAGCATTGAGTACATTGGATACTTGCTTTCCCATTCTTGTGATACTTCACAAGGAAGAATATGTTTCAACTCCATTCAGATAAATACAAAAGATGTAAAGTCTCTATCCTTTTTATGGCTTAGTAGTACTCCATATTATACGCACACCACAGTTTATTAATTCATGTGTTGATGGGCACTTGGGTTGCTTCCACATCCTGGCGACTGTGAATTGAGCTTCAGTAAACATTCTAGTGCAAATGTTGTTGTGGTAAAATGATTTTCTTGAGTAGATACCTGGTAATGGGACTGTAGGATCAAGTTAAAGTTCCACTTTTAGTTATTTGACAATTCCCCATTCTTCATTCTATAGAGGTGGTGTTAGTTTGCAATTCTACTTTTAGAAATAAAAGCAAATCTGGAGGCATCACGTTACCAGACTTCAGCTTACACTACAAGTCTATGATGATCAAAACAGTATAGTACTGACACAAAAATAGAAATATAGCTCTATGGAATAGAATAGAGAACCTAAGGATAAACTGGAAAAAGGTTAGGATGTGCAATTTGTCCACTGTTATTTAGCATAGTATTGAAGTCATAGCCAGAGAAATAAGTCATAGCCAGAGAAATAAGGCATGAGAAAAAAAGAAACAACATTCAAATTGGGGAAAAGGAAGTCAAATTATCCCTCTTTGCAGATAACATATTCTCATACCTAGGAAAAAGTAAATATTCCACTAAAACATTCTTAAATTTAGAAATAATGTAGTGGAGTCTCAGGACACAAAATCAACATACAAAATCAGTGGTGTTTTTGTATACCAACAACACACTAGCTGAACAGATATCAAGAGGGAAATTCCATTTACAAAAGCTACATAAATATATAATATTATATATATGTGTGTGTGTGTGTGTATATATATATATATATATATATATATATATATAGAGAGAGAGAGAGAGAGAGAGAGAGAGAGAGAGAGCGAGCGCACGCTAGGAATAAATTTCACCAAGAACGTTAAAGACCTCTGTAAGGAAAACTACAAAAGACTGATGAAAGAAAGAGAAGAAAACATAATCAAAGGGAAAAAATATCTCATACTCACAAACTGGATGAATACTGCTAAAATGACCATGCTACCTAAAGCAATTGACATGTTCAATGTAATCTGTATGAAAATAATAATGACATTTTTTCCATAGGAATAGAAAAATATCCTAAAACGTGTGTGAAACCAAAATAGGGCCCAAATAACCAAAGCAATTATGAGTAAAAAGAACAAAGATAAAAAACAATGCTGTTTCATCTCTTCTCTCCCAATTTGGATACACTCTCAGTTTATCATACATGGTTGTTGTAATTTTGAGATATGTTCCTTTTATGCCTACTTTAAGGTTTTTATCATGAAAGAGTGCTGGATAAACAAATACATGTACTCAATACCAAACTGTAACTAATCAACCAATGCTTAAGTGCACATATGGAAGACAATCTCAATGAAAATCAAGCTGGGGGGGGGAGGGAAAAAGGGGATGTGAAAACTCACACCTATTGGGTACTGTGCACACTATCTGGGTGAAGGGCACACTTATAATGTTGACTAAATCTGTACAAAAATAAAGTATACAAACAAAATGTGTACCACCTAATACTCTGAAACTTTCTTTAAAATGACAAGGTACAGGCAGTGCCCGTAGCTCAGTGGGTAGGACACCGGCCACACGCACCAGGGCTGGGGGGGTTTAAACCTATCCTGGGCCTGATAAAACAAACAACAAACAATAACCAGGCGTTGTGGCAGGCCCCTGTAGTCTCTGCTACTTGGGAGGCTGAGGCAGGAGAATCACTTGAGCCCAGGATTTTGAGGTTGCTGTGAACTATGATTCTACAGAGGGTGACATAATGAGACCTGTCTCAATTTTTTTTTTTTTTTAAGAGAAGGCACATGGCCACATGTATCACTAAGTATGAGGGGGGAAAAAAAAAAAAGAAACAACACTGGATTTTGTTGATTGCTTTTTCTACATCTATTAAATGAACATATGTGTTTTGTTTTATATATCAATAAAGAAGATCCAGATGAGAAGCAAAACTTTTTAAATACTACACAGCATCTATGTAAATGGATAGAAAGTAGAAAGAGGATAATGATTCTGGAGATTAATTTCAACATGAAGTTAGACCTTAAAGAATTTAGAAATGTGGTTTCAGATGTTTGGATTATACCAGTCCCTGAACTAGAATTTTGACCTTTCTTTAGTCTAAATGAGTAGCAGCTGGATAAAATGCTTCACTTGTTAGCCATAATCCAGATAACTGTTTCCTCTCAGACCAAGGGAAGTTACTCTAACAACACACTTGTGTGGACTGCAAGGAAATTGCAATAAACTGAGTGGTTCGAAAATGTATATACAGTTAAGGCAGATGAACTGCATGTTGTAAATTCTTTTTACTCTTGTTTATATTATTTCACTGACAATGAGGAGGAATATGAAAATTAATATTTAAATTAATTTAACATATTTAAATTAAATTAAAATTAAACACTGGTCTTACAGGGTCATTTACTTTATCTGAATGGAACTAGGCCAAAGACCCAGGAGAGATGACAAACAAAATGTTCAGTGAGGGAGAAGATTGTGAAACAGCCCTGAAATGAGGAGGGGGTCATTTTCTAGAATTCACCTGCTCGATGCTCAAAAAGTGAGCCTGAGGCAAGTCTGGGGATATAGGAGTGTGGGAAACCCAGGCTCATCTAACCTGTCCTACATACCACTTTTCCTTAATATAACCTTGATTTTATTGCTAGGAAAATAAATGAAACAGATGTCTTCTGAGGCTCATGAAGAGATAAGACTTAAAAATTATTTTTTTTTTGTTTTCATGTTTATGAACTGCCGAATATGTATATGGAAATAATAAAAATGCAGAGTCAAAGCAAGGCACATTCACATTTTAGAGTAAAATCTGAGGCAAATTAAAGACTACTAATTTTAGCAATAGACATGATGTTCCTAGAAAAAGTGTTTTTAACAAATGCAATGTCAGAGAAAATTAATTTTAAGATTCACCCTTTCTATTTAATCTCAATATAATCTACCCCACCTTACACACCAACAAGAATATACTTGTTAAATAACGTACACAAGTTTTCCCAATGTGTGTCCCTACCCATGGCATAGTGAAGTAGATTGATGTTCAAATGTGTTTGTTTTTCAAGACGGATCACTAGAAGCATTTTGTATATGGAAAAAACCCACAGATAAAATCATACCAAATGGGGAAAAGTTGAAATCAATTTCTCTAATAACTCAAACAATACAAGGATATCCACTCTCACCATTCCTATTCAACATATTTATACTTGATGTCTTAGTGACAATAATCAAGTGAGAAAAAGACAAAAACATTCAAATATGAAGGCAAATTGTCCCTGTTTGTTGATGATATGATCTTATATCTAGAAAAACCTAAAGAATCCACCAATAACCTCTTAGATATGATAAATTAGTTCAGTAAAGTTCCAGGATACTAAATCAATATACCAAAATCAGTAGCATTTTTATACACCAATAACAAACTAGCTAAAACAGAATTCAAGAAGGAAATCACATTTACAATAACTACAAAAATACCTAGAAATAAACTTAACCAAGGAGGTGGCAGATCTCAAAACTACAAAACCCTAATGAAAGAAATTGTAGATTTATACATACATACGGAAAAACATGCCATGTTCCATGGATAGGAAGAATTAACATCATTAAAATGACCATGCTGCCCAAACTGATCTACAAATTCAATGTAATACATATCAAAATACCAACATCATTTTTCACAGATTAGAAAAAAAAAATCCTAAAATTCATATCAAACTAAAAAAAAACTCAAATAGCCAAATAAACTCTAAGCCCAAAGAACAAAGCTGGTACTACCACCTTATCTGACTTCAGATAACAATACAAGGTTATATCAATCACAACAACATGATGCTGTTATAAAAAGAGGCATGCAGACTGAGGAAATAGGACAACACATAAAAAAGCCACATATTTGCAGACAACTGATCTTTGACAAAGCTGATAAGAACATCCATGGTGGAATGGAAAACTGAATTGCAATATCCAGAAGAATGAAACTGAAGCCCATCTCTCATTGTATATAAAATCAAGTCAAGATGAAGTGAAGATAAACATAAGATCTTAAACTATAAAAATCCTAGAAGAAAATCTTGAAAAAATTCTTCTGAAATTTGGTCTAGGCAAAGAATTTAAGACCTCAAAAGCACAGGGAAGAAAAAAAAATAGGCAAGGATGTAACCTAACAAACATCTGCACAGCAAAGGAAATAACAGAGTGAACAGACAATTTATAGAATGGTAAAAAAAATATATATTTATGAACAATTTATCTGACAGAGGACTCATATCCGGAATATAAAAGGAATTAAAAAAAACTCAACAAAAATAATCTCATTAGAAAATGGGCAAAGGACATGGACAGACATTTTTGCAAAAGATAACCAAACAAATATGTGAAAAATTCTCAACATCGCTAATCATTAGAGAAATGTAAATTAAAATCACAGTGTGATATCTTATTTCAGTCAGAATAGCTATTATTAAAAACACAAAAAAAAAAGGGGTACAACTACAAGGACATTACCTAACAATGCAAACGATGGAACCTAATCATTTGTAACCTCATTAATCTGAAAGTTTAAAAAAAAAAAGACAAAAAAATAACACATTGGTGAGGATGTGGAGAAAAATGAACGCTTATACAAAGTTGGTGGGAACATAAGTTAGTAAAACCTCTATGGAAAGTAGTTTGAAGATTTCTTGAAGAACTAAAAATAGAATACTATTTGGTCCAGAAATTCCACTGCTGGGTATCAGCATAAAGGAAACAAAATTGATGTATCAAAAAGTTATCACAGCATCATTCACAACATCAACAGTAGGGAATAAACCTAGGTAATTATCAATATGTAAATGGATAAAGAAAAATTTGTAACATATGAAATATTTTTCAGCCATGAAACAGAATGCAATTTTGTGATTTGCAGCAACCAGAATTGAATTTGTTCTTCTTACCTTGAGTGAAACAAGGAAGACACAGCAAGTCAAGTATCATGTATTCTCATTCCTTAATGTGAGGTACAAATGTTTTCATACAGACATAGAGAGTTGAATGCTAGACAACGAAGACTCAAAGTGGTGAGGAGGAGGGAGAAATGTGAATAATGAGAAATTACTTAATGCATATAATGTACATTAATTGTGTGACATATACCTTTAAATGCCCTGACTTGACCCCAACATATGTAACAAAATAGCAAGTTTGCCAATAAATTTGTACAGAGAAAACCTAAACACACATGTTTGGAATCATTATGTTTAATAAAATTAAAAAAAAATCTTCCTGTGTATTTTTTATTTTCTTTAATAGGCTGTCTCAGGGGTTGGGAAACTATGACCAGAAAGGACCAAGTCCAGCCTATCATCTGTTTTTTGTAAATAAAATTAGATGGGAACATAGTTATGTTCATTGATTTACGTAGCATCTGTGGTTACTTTCATGCTACAATGAGAGAGCTGAATAGTTGACACATAGACCACAGGACCTGAAAAGCTGAATGCGTTACTATCCAGGTCCTTTCCCACAAGATAATCTAACTACTAAGCTCAGGGAAACATAGTGTAGGATGCTACTGCTGTAATTATTTAACCATAGAACCCATACATCTTGTAGCTTTAGTGTTCTATGGAATACCATATAGAGTATTTTTGTGTTTACTTGATTATTCTCCCAGTTATTTCAAAATAAAGTATCACCAGTCATAACCAAAAAGTTCTTATATTAAGAACATATAGCAGACTCAGTGCCTGTAGCTCAGCGGTTAAGGCGCTGGCCACATACACCCAGGGCTGGAGGGTTTGAACCCGGCCAAGGCCTTCTAAACAACAATGACAACTACAACAACAACAGCTGAGTGTTGTGGCGGGCACCTATAGTCCCAGCTACTTGGGAGGCTGAGGAATTAGAATTGCTTAAGTCCAAGAATTTGAGGTTGCTGTGAGCTGTGATGCCACAGCACTCTGCTGAGTGACATAGTGAGACTGTCTCAAAAAAAAAAAAATATATATATATATGTGTGTGTGTGTGTGTGTGTGTGTGTGTGTGTATGCATAATGGCTTGTACATAGAAAAATTCCCTTGGAGATCTTACTGGCTTTAAAAAAGTGATAATTTCTAGTATTGATTTCTCAGAAATCAACTTATCAAAACTATATTTTCCTTTTTTATTTAGGCTAGAATGCCATGGCATCATCATAACTCACAGCAACCTCAAACTCCTGGGCTCAAGCACTCAAGCAACCCTCTAGCCTCAGCTTCCCCTGTAGCTGGGACTACAGGTGCCCGTCACAATGCCTGGCAAATTTTTCTATTTTTATTAGAGATGGGTCTCGCTCTTGCTCAGGCTGGTCTACCTCCTGAGCTCAAAGGATCCTCCTGCCTCTAGAACTCGTAGAGTTCTAGGATTAAAGGCATGAACCACTTTACCTGGACCGAAACTATCTATTCAATAAATCCTCCTTTTACATTAAATTCATTTGTTCTATTTTAAATTTGTATTGTGTTTTTAGTGGGCTCAGCAAAAATCACCCTTACTGCACCAAAAAGAAAATGGTTGCTCTCGGTGTCTTTAAATTTTTATTTTAATGCGAGACAAAAGTTGTACTAGTAGAACATATATACATTGATATTTTATAAATTTTATTTTATTTTAATCTGATGCTTACTGTTATGCATATTAGAACATAAGCTACCCTAGATGGCAAAATCTGACTGTTTTACTATTTCATTTAGTAAAATTAGAACTGTGCCTGAGGAATAATTTATTAAGAATGGATTTTCCCTATTGTTGAATACAGAATGGAAGAAATACATTCTGTTAAATCACAGTGTTATATAGGTTTTTAGACATTTGTCTTTTATTTTTAAAGTAAATGTGTTTACCCATTATATAATACTTTTCTCTCATAGTATAAATACATTTGCAGGTTGTAAAATATTCTGCTTCAATATTTTAGGATATTATATAGAGTGCATTATGCATCCAACACATGTTTTCTATACATTGACTTATTTAATCTTGTCAACATTCCTATGTATTACGTTCTCATATTACCTCCATATCAGGTATTCTTTACAGATTCCAGATATCATTCCTTTGTTGGATGTATAGTTTGAAAATATTTTCTCCCCTCCTGTAGATTTTCTATTAATTATTTATTTTTCTATGCAAAAGCTTTCTAATTTAATTAAGTCCCATTTATTTATTTATGTTGTAGCTGTATTTACCTCTGGGGCCTTATTAATAAATTCTTTGCCTAGGCTGATGACTAGAAGAATTCTATTTTCTTTTAGAGTCTTTTAGGGTTTCCTGCCTTAGATTTAAAACTTTAATTCATCTTGAATTATTTTTTGAATGTGGCAAGAGATGGGGTTCCTGTTTCGTTATTCTGCGTATGGCGATCTAATTTTTTCAGCAACATTTATCGAATATGGCATCCTCTCCTCAGTACATGTTCTTGTCTGCCTTGTCAAAAAATCAGTTGTTAGTAACTACGTGGCTTTATTTTGGGGTTCTCTGTTCTGTTCCATAAGTCCATTTCTCTACTTTTATTCCAGCACCATGGTTATTATAGCCTTGTCGTATACTTTGAAGTCAAGGAATGTGATACCACCTGATTTGTTCTCTTTGCTTAATGCTTTGGATCTTTGTACTCACTTTTGGTTCCATATGTATTCTAGGATTATTTTTTTTCTAAATGTATGGAATATGAACCTAGGCATTTAGACAGAAATTACATTCAAGCTATAAATAACGGGGGTGAGTATGAGTATTTTAAAGATGTTGAGTCTACCAACTCATAAGCATGAACCGTTTCTCTATTTGTGTTATCTATGATTTCTTTCATCAGTGTTTTGTAGCTCTTGATTTGACTCTCAGCTTGTATGCTATTAGTATGTACAAATGCCACTGATTTGTGTACACTGATTCTGTAACCTGCAACTTTGTTGAATTTATCAGTTCTAGGAGTCTATCAATGTGGTTTTCAGGGTTTTCCAGATTATATCCTCAGCAATCAGAGAGAGTTTAACCTACTCTTTCCTGATTCAGATATCTACATCTGTAGATTTTTGTTGGGTCCTTTCCTGGCTTTGGTATCAAGGTGATACTGGCTTCATAGAATGTTTTAGGGAAAAATTCCTTCTTTCTTGACTCAGTAGAATAGGTTCTATATGATAGGTACCACACCTCTTCTTTGTATGTCTGGCAGAATTCAGCTTTAATCCTTCTTGTTGGGGGCTTTCATTTGTTAGGAGACAGTTTATTATTGCTTCAGTCTCGCTGTTCATTTTTGGTCAGTTAAGGTTTTGTATTTCACCTTGATTCAGGCTTGTGAAGTTGTATACTTCCAGAAATTTATTCATTTATTTTTTAGGTTGTCTAACTTACGTGCCTAGAAGTTTTCATAGGATTCCATGAGAATATCAATGGTGACCATAGTGATATTCAGCAATGAGGTATGTAGGACGTTTTCTAGGAAGTGTTAATTCTCTCTCTCTCAAGTAGAAATGTACTTTATATTCTCTTGCAATTTTTTCAATTATTTAAAATTTTAATTTCAAGATTGCATTCTAAAGGATGGCTGTCAATGCAATCTTATCAAATTTATGTAGAGACCTAAATCTAATTTTCTTTCTTCTAGGTTTATGAAATTACCTCTCCAGACGTGAGAAAATATTAACTTCTTGGAAAGCATATTTTTTTTCACTTAAATTAGCTTTTGAATATCATTGCCTCCACTATAAGTTAAATCTGCTAAGTTAACATTATCATGTCTTTGTAAACACTTCAGTGATGATGGCTTGAATAAGTTGTATGGACCTTCAATTCTAGTTACTCGGTGTGGAATTCCTAATTAGTCTTGTATCCATGGATACTGTGAGGGGCCATAGCATTGTTCATCATCTGAGTAAATTCATATGAATTAGGACAGCTATACTAATTACAAATGTAGCAAATTTTAACCATAGTAAATAAAGGTAATTCTGTATTATATTTTAAAATAAAAATGGTAATTCATATGTCAGATGTTTGTACAGTACTTTATACAGTACTAAATATATGTAACATTGAGTTAAGGGATAATTAAAATTTTGCTTTCACTATTACTACAAGGAGGTCAAAATGTTTAGGGCTAAATGGCCAAGACATTGAGGTCTAATGACACAAACTTTAGAAATATACTATATATACTGCCACCTTCTTGAATTGGAATGAAATTTAATTTTGATACACTAAGTACCTAACACTTTGCTATTAGATCATGAAAAAGTTTCTATCAGAGAGGTGAAAATTGTCCACATATGATATTTGGGCATTCCTATGGTAATAAGATAAATTATGATATTCTATTATCATGATACAGAAGTTAATGATGGTATTTCTGATTTTGCAATACTGTTGTCCCTTGGTATTTGTGAGGGATTAATTCCAGAATCCCTATGGATACTAAAATCTGCAAGTTTCTTATATAAAATGGTATAGTGTCAGCATATAATATAAACACATCCTCCTTTATACTTTAGATCACCTGTAGATTGTTTACAGTGCATACCACAATGTAAATGATAAGTGAATAGTTGCTATGCTGTTTTATTTTTTGTTTGTATCATTATTATGGTAGTGTTATTTTTTGTTTTGTCTGTATATTTTCAATTTGTGATTCACTGAATCTGCACATTTACAAGTCACAAATACTGAAGAATGACTGTACATAAAAAAGGTACTGCATAGAAATGGAATGAATTAATGATCAGTCCTTAACATGCTCAAACTGAATTTTAACTATAAATATAAATAGAAATAAAGAACTTTCTTAGGCTTACAATAAGGTACAGTAATTATTAATTAGCTTCTCTAGTAATTTGCTTTAAAACACTAAACCAGTTGACAAGCATATCATTTTTTATAATTCTATAATTTCTTATTAAATATTAATTGCTAAATAACTTGTATACAAATTCTGGTATGTCAGTTATTTATTAAGCTAAGTGAGTGTATCCCTGTGAAATTCTGCAAAATAGCTTTGCAAATGCAGTCTCCAGAGTTCATGGTTGTAGACAAGAGGTATTTAGTGATTTTAACAACAAATATCTTAGGAAATATTCTACACTCTTGTCATGGTTCTATATAAAGCATATCTCTAATTTTTTTTCTTTGTATCATGCCCTATAACCATTTATTTCTATTGGTTGGTCCTTAAAAGGGTGAAAACGCAAATGGTACTCCACATACAAAAACTTATACTATGATAACTATTAAAGCTTATTTGTTTTATCATATATATTTCTTACTGAAAAAGCATTATTTTTAGTATAATGATGCCTTCTTTACTTAGAGAGATTCAACAGTGATGTTTTCCAGGATTACAGAATTTTTGATTACCCTGCTAAATGGCCAAGAATAACCATTATCAATGAAATTATGTTTAGGGAGTATTACTAGTTATTCCCATTAAGTTTAATTTTCTGGAAAAAAAAAATCCTCTATCCTCCAGAAACATGCTAAAAGCAAGGCAAAAGTGATGAAGAATAGAATGTAGAAGGAATGTAGAAAAATCCACACTTTTCTGGCTACTTTTTAGGTAGAGGGAATATTGTCAATCACTTATTAGAAAAACTTACCTATTAATGTTACTAAATGCCTGTATGAAAATTTATATTATTTCACTAGCCAGAATTCTCTTATAAAATGTAGAAAAGAAAATTTTAATTAAAAAACACATAGATCCATGCATTTTACTTAAAAGTCACTGTGATAGTGCACATAAAATTATTAGGTTATCAATCATTTCAGCTTTTGATATTTGGCACAATTCCCATGCCCTAATTCATTGTATTACTATATGAATATGTATCACTAGCCACATATATTATTTCAAACTGAATTATAGGAGATTATATTGAATTACTGTTCACATAGCTTGAAAAGTGTTTTCTGACTTGTTATTATAACCCATTCTGTAAGAAAATAATAATTTTAGACAGATTTCTTATCATTATAAGGCATTATTTTTAAAACTATTTAAACCATGAGAGGACACACATTTACCAATATCCTCCAAGCATAGGTCCTTAAGATAAATTCTGTAGTAATTCATTCTCTACAAACTGAATTGTTAAGAGTTAAAATTTAGAAGAATAAGATGCCTGCAAACTGACATGATATACCTTCAAACATTATTTTCCAGATAAACAGCAATGTATTTTAATTTTATAAAGTCAAAACAATTTGTTATTGAATAAATCACCTACGTTCAATGTCACTTAGTGCTACCCCGAATAGGAAATTATAAATGAAAAATATGCATTCATAAGTTTCACCTGCATGTGAATGACAGCTTGGGAGAGAGTAGTTTGTGTGCCCATTGGGTTTTACACAACATGAGACTTGTGATCACACACAAGATACATCACTAGAATAGAAAGCCACAAAATGTTCCTTGAAACTAAAGATTTCTCACCAAAAAATGTGCTAGATTCATCATGCCTAGGTGATGTAGATTTGTTTATAAATGGGTTGTGACAAAGCTCCTCATTTTAAATTACGCCATGTGTAAAATAACATTTCAAAAATAGAAATGGCTATAGTTTTAGAGAAATTAAAAAATATAAGGTTTAATCTTGAGATTGACAAGCTTAGAGATAGTGGGTTATTTAATATCTGAGTGCCCATTTCATTACCTAAAAAGGGAAATAAGGCCAGGTACGGTGGCTCACGCCTATAATCCTAGTACTCTGGGAGGTTGAGGTGGGTGGATTGCCTTAGCTCACTGGTTCGAGACCAGCCTGAGCCAGAGAGAAACCTTGTCTATAAAAACAGCCAGGCATTGTGGCAGACGCCTGTAGTCCCAACTACTTACAAGGCTGAGGCAAGAGAATTGCTTTAGCCCAGGAGTTTGAAGTCACTGTGAGCTATGATGCCACAGCTCAGCTCTACCAAGGGCGACAAAGTGAGACTGTCTCAAAAAATAAATGAATAAATAAATAAAATTTTGAAGAACTCTAATGAATATTATGTTACATGTGTCTCATCATGACATAGTAGATACCAAAATCATGTCACAGATTCTCTGTTATAAAATCAGATCATCGAATGCACAGTGGGTGGGTAGACAGCACAGGTATAGAAATTCAAACATTGTACTTATAATTTAAATTTCACAGCGAATTTGGTTTACACCTCCTGGATTTTTCTGAATCTGCCTTATATCCCATCTTATACTATGGCCCTCCCTTGCAACTTTTTCTAAAACAGCAGTTTGAATATCATCGAGTTTGGGGTCCTAAAATCAGTTATCATTAGCATATTCCTAAAATCCCTGTGAAACGTTTTGTCTATCTGAAAGAGGGATACCTTTAGACTCTTTGCAGATAATTCAAATGTATTTTCTTCCTATCATATATTATCACCCTTTTTGGAAACTATATTCTATTGTCTAGGCCCTTAGTAATTATTTATTGAAGGATGTGCCACAGCATTCTTACCTCAAAAACCAGTAGTTCTACTCTTAGAACCACGGCTAGGTACATGTATGTCCAAAGATTTTATGGCTCATTCTAGTTTTTCTATTCATCCATGATTTTAGAAAATGAGTTTTCTAACTACTACTCGTGGGTTGAACACATTAGGCTTGTTTATCCATGACATTATCTAGGATTACAAAGCTTCAAAGTTAAGTTATAGAATTATCCTATTATTACTTCTAAAACCTGACTGTAATCTGTTAGCATATTCATACATACTTCAGGCCCCGGGAAAGCTGGTGAAAGTAAGTAGAACCATGAATTTAATGATCATTAGTCTATAAGGAAAGATCGCCTAGCAGTACTTTATTTCAATACTTTCTTTTGTGGACAGTGATTTTAAACCCTGAGATATTACTGCATTTCTGGATTATTTCCAGGAGTTTTATTGCTAAGTCTCTGGGGGTTTTCTAAGTATGAGATTATATCATCAGCTATGAGGGAGAGTTTGACCTCCTCTGCCCCCATGTGGATGCCCTTTATATCCTTCTCTTGCTTGACTGCATTGGCTAGAACTTCCAGATATATGATGAATAATAGTGGCAACAGTGGACATCCTAACTGAAAAGGTGAGGTCCTTTCCCGGTTGTAGAATCAAGGTGATATTTGCTTTATAGAATGTTGGGGAAGGTTCCTTCTTTCTCAATGTTTTGCAATAGGTTCTGCAGAATAGGTACCAGCTCATCTTTGATGGTGTGATAGAATTCTCATGTGAAGACATCCAGTCCTTGGCTTTTTTTTTTTTTTTTTTCTTTTTTTCTGTTGAAAGCATTTTTATTATTTCTGTAATCTGAGTGCTTGATAATCTCTCTCTGTTCAAGAGATCTACTTTTTCCTGGTTAAGTCTAGGAAGATGGTGTGATTCCAAGTATTGGTCCATTTCTGCCACATTGTCAAATTTCTGGCATAAAGTTTTTGGTAACAGTCAAAAATAATCTCTTGCATCTCAGTGGTATCAGTTGTTATTTCCCCCTTTTCATTTATGATTGAGGTTATTAATGGTTTTACTTTTTCTGTTCCTGGTTAATCTGGCCAATGGTTTATCTTTCATTTATCTTTTCAAACAACCAACTTTTTCATTCATTCATTTTCTGATTTATTTTAGAAATTTCGTTAATTCTGGATTTAATTTTGGCTATTTCTTTTCTTCTACTATGTTTGCGATTGTATTGCTCTTCCTTTTCCATTTCTTTAACATGATTCATTAAGTTCTTGATGTGCTCTCTTTCTTTTTTTTGGATGTAGGCATCTAATGTGATAAATTTCCCTTTTAGGACAATTTTGCAGTGTCCCACAGGTTTCAGTAGCTTTTGTCTTCATCATTGTTATGTTGTATGTGCCAATAACAGCCAGGTTGAGAAGCAAATCAAGGACATAATTCCCTTCACAGTAGCTTCAATGAAAATGAAATACTTAGGAATATACCTAACAAAAGCGGTGAAAGATCTTTTCAAAGAGAATTATGAAACCCTAAGGTAATAAATTGCAGAAGACACTAACAATGGAAGAACATACCATGCTCTTCACTGGGAAGAATCAGTATTGCCAAAATGTCTATTCTACCCAAAGGAATCTACAGATTCTACCTGTTCAAATAACATCATACTTTGAAGAACTGGAAAAAATAGTACTTTGTTTTCCATGGAAACAAGGGAGAAAAAAAAAAAAAAAAAAAAAAAAAAAAAAAAAAAAAAAAAAAAACGGATAATTTTATTAAAAAAAAAAAAGGGTAAAAAAAACCCCAAACACACTACGGGATATTTAAAAAAACCACAAAAAACAAAAAAACAGGTTT
>CAUYPK010129378.1:0-13203 GCA_963574355.1 Loris lydekkerianus | reverse complement strand
TATTGTAATTGTTTTGGGTATATATTTTTATTTTTAAAATTTACCAGTGGCTGCTGCATTTTCCACCTCGGCTTATACTCGAGTCACTAAGTTTTCCCAGTTTTTAGGGTAAAATTAAGGGGGTCAGCTTATACTCGGGTCAGCTTATACTCGAGTATATGCGGTAATTTAAGTGTGCTACAGACATTTAACTATAAGTTCAAGTGTGCCAGGAGATAAAAAAGGGTGGAAAAACACATAGTGCGTCAGTTTTCTTATCTGCCTATTATAATCTTAGACCTGCCTATTCTAAATGGTTCTGATGAGGATGAAATGTCAAGTGTCCTTATACTGACCCTAAATGCTGCTCCCTCTAGGACACTCCACATAGACCATGATGACAAAATCAGATTTTTCTTGCCCTAAGGGAGCTTATCTAGGCTTTTAGCATATCTTCTTTCAGAGTTCCCTGTTCTGCTTGCTCCAGAAACTAGCCAGCTAGTCTCCTGGGCTCACTGAAGAAAAAAACAAGACAGAAGAAAGCAGAGCCTAAAGATGGGGGGACACTAACTCTTGATGACATTCTTTGAGTCCCTGGATCCAGCTATACCTGAAGCTACTTTACCCTGAACTTTTCTGTTGGGCAAGCTAAGAAGTTTTTAATTTTTTCTTGAGTTACATATAACCTAAAGCATTTGAAGCATCCTTCCATATATCACAAATCTTTGCTGCATCAATTCTACACAGTGAGACTACTTTTTTTAATAGAGGAGAAAACTGAGGTACAAATTAATCAATTTACCCAGAGTGCAATAGTTCATAAGTAATATTGGATTTCAAACCCAAGTTTAAGTCCAAAGTCTTTGCACTTTTCCAAGTACCAATTTTTAACTTTCATTTAACTTGAACATAAGTTGGGGGGCCATAAAGTCAAATTGAAAATGTTATTTCTCTCAGGCCTTTACTTTTGCACTAAAAATAATAGATCACAGTTGTTGTTAAGTCCTATGATAGAACCTCTTAAAATCTCTGCTGAAAATCTTACTAAGTTTCTGTTCAGAATGGAATGCCTGGTAGTAAAAAGATACAGGCTCTTTGTAGAACAGTTTATATCAGCAAACATGTTGTAAAAGCTGTTGGCCACCAGGTAGTTGTCTAAGAGTCGTTTTACTTAAATTCACATAACACCTAGAACATTTGATGGCTGCCAATTTCTGTTAGGAAGGAGTTGTTTGTTACAACAGAGGGGAGACTGAAAATTGGATACAGAATGTAATCCACACTTCCTCTTCTTCCCCACCCTCTGTTTCCCTGGGTGTCTGCATAACTGAGTTTTTTGATCTTCTGCTGGTCTGGGCTAGGTGAGAAGGGGTCTTGTTTTCTGTTGATTTGATCTGCTGATCATGAACTTAAGTGCCTGTAAGAGTGTGTGAATAAGTAAGCAGCTGGGGATGTATTTCTTTATCAAATACCTTGTATCTTTTTTTAAATTTAAATCTTAAAACATGGAAAATCATTGCTTGCCTCTAAAATAAAATATGGGCTTCCTTTCTCATCTTTAAGGAGATCTGGAAACAGGGATAAATGGCAAAGCCCTGGTGATGGTGACAGCATGGGGAGTAAATTCCAGGGATAAGACAGACTACAGGTGTGTGTATCTGGGGTGGCTCACAGACTGACACCCTTATCAGAAGTCTGCCAGGCAACGGGGACAGGTTGGCCTGACAGATAATGAATCCAGACCGAGATAGGCTTGAGATCCGTTCACAGGTAGCTGCAAGAGCTTGAATGGAGATTGCATGAGGGCTGGGGATCGGGTCTGTCTTGTTCCTATGTCCAGTGAGTAGAGTAGGGTCTGGCATCATACAGATGATCAGTACATGCTTTCTGAATGGATCAATACATCAATACTGGACCAGAATTCAGGCAAAAAGTCGATCCTGGAAATGAATGCTTTGGAATCTTTCGGTACAGATTCGTTAGCTAAAACCATGCAATTCTGTGTGGTAGCCTCAGCAGACAGGGAGCAGACAGAGATCACAGGAGGACCAAGGAGAAGTCCTCACAGAGCAAGACATTTAAAGGTGTGGGTAGGACACGGAGAAGGGCTGGTAAAGGGGGAAAGAGGAGTCAGTGATGAAAATGTGCAGGCTGACAACAGACATCACATCAAAAACTGGGTCTTCTATTCTGAGGCTCAGAACCATTACATCAGCCTTCAGAGAAGCCACAGCTTGGAATCCTAGAAGGACGAGGGCCTGCTGGCACCCAAACAAGAAAAGAGTTGCAGAAAAAGCAGCAGAGCTGAAAACCGCCCCAGCTTGTTAAATCCTACTGTAGGCAAAGGAAAGCAGCCTCCTAGCCCGGCAGATTCCAGGAAACTGACAAGAGGAGGAATTGCCCTCTACAAGACAGCATGACACCCGCATCCCAACAAGGCCGATAAGTCTAGCCAGGGTGTCATCGGCTGGCCTCTGGTGGCAAGAGAACCCACATGACCAGTGGGTATTGATCTTCTTTTGTCTCTCTTTGTCCCTCCGAGCAATTTCAGAAATCCACCCATTCCTCTTGGGTTTGAGCTGCTCACAACAAAATGAAAATATTTCCACATTCAGCAACTATGATGCTTGCTAGTCTTGCCAGTCTTTGATTAATGATCTTGTTCATAATTTAGTCATCTCCTTACTTGTCCCTGAGTAACCCCCAAGTTATGCCGGTTATGTAGAAAGGACACAGAGTTACTGATGTGGCAGGACTTGCAATTTGATCTTCAAAAGGACAGTAGTGTTATTTGTTTTTAATTTTGGGCGATGATGATTTCCTTTGTTATTTAAAACAGAGGAAGCACCCTTACTGGTTCTGTTGGGGGAAAGATCTACACCTTTCCACTTCCAAAGATGAACTTGACCTCTGTACCTTACATAGTCCCTTGTTCCACCAGCATGAGGACTTAATAAACACTTGGTCAAGTAAATTCATGCAATCGGAGAGCATTCACTCTCAAACAACTACTGTGGGTGAAATACAAAGATTAAAAACTTCACGGTCAAAAGCTAGTCTTCTAGCTGTGTGCTCTACCTCTGGACCTACCTCACCAGATACTCTAAGGCAATTGTTAACATTTCTTTTGCTTCTTCATTTCGTTCCTAACCAAGCTGTTTGATTTTACTTCAGAAATTTCATTCAGAGCTGCCCTCCACCCTGCGTCCCTACTTTCTCGCTTCCTTCTTTCAGGGTTTAGCACCTTGGGCCTACAAAGCATTTTAATAACTATCTCTCTCCTTGTTCTAGGCAAGAGGAATTTGTTCTATTAACCTTATCCTGTACTCTTGATAATTATTTTTGTCAAAATTAGTTCATTATGCTCTTATTTTTACTTTACAAAATAGTCCTAGGAACAGATCGCTAACAAAAAAAATCTTTTATTTTACAAAATAAAGCCTAAACTCCTTCCAGAATGTTCCAGTCCTTTTCTACTTCTCCAGCTTCTCCCCAGGTCCCAGCTGCACTGAGCTTGTCGCTGCTCTCAAAATGAACACGACAGGTTCCAGATGACTTTCGAGCTTTGCCTCCCTTCCCCAGAATCCCTCTCCCCTTTTCCTCTCCCCTGTTCCCTTAGCCGGGCCTGTGTGGATCTCAAACTGGGTCCCACTTAGTCTACCCTGCTCTATCCATATCCTCAGTGTTGAGGTAAGAGACTCGTCATTGCCTGTTTACTGGGAGCTACAACAGAGGGCACAGTCCTCCAAGTTCAGAGTTTTTTCTCTGCTTTTTATGTTTTGAAATGTTCCCAGAAGGGAAAGGACAAATAACACCATGCCTGCTTGATATGGAGAATAGTGGAAGAAGTTTGTATAAGGCTAAAAAGTGTCATAACAGGCTGAGATGCTGAGAGCAGCACGGAGTTGCTGTCTTGTCCTGTATCCTCCTTGCCTACGGGCTAAGCAGCTTCACAAGGCCCCATGCAGTACCTGACCACTGTTCTCACCCAGCGTTCCAAGAAAAGAACGCAGATCTCAGCAGGGGCTCAGGACAACCTGCTCTGTCCTGCCAGCCAAGGAGGACTAGTGATTTCTTCTTAAAAACAGAACTGTAGGATGTGAGCATTTCCCTAAAAGGAACACAGCAGCCTGTAAGAAAAATGAAGCTTAAAATTACTGCACAAAACTCAATTTTTATCATTGGAAAAAAATAGCATGTAGCAACATGGTGAAATAAGCAAACAATATGGAAAACATCTCACAAGACGTAATAGTTAAGAGTTACAATGAAAAGTGCATCAACCTCTCAACCCTTATAACCCACATTCTTTCCTCAGAACTTGCCCTATATCTCCCATTTTTAAATGCTGGGAAACACAGTAAAAATGCTAATCAGCACCTTGCGGTTTTGAATTAAAATACACATCTAAGATCATTCTGTAGAGGCCCAAAGACACCTTAGTCCTTCATTGCTGCACGGTGTTGGTGTGACTTCATTGATTCAGCTTCCCTATCAACACATGGGCCCTTATTTTGTTTCAGTCATTACTTCTTAAAATTATTTCCACCAACAGATCATATGTGTGTCATGCTGCCCGTATGCCAGTATCTGTGGCATAGGCTCCCTAAAAGAAGACCAAAGGTCAGAAGTGATAAAAGTACAAACTTGTTTTTAGAAGAGTGAAGGTGTCTCTCTGTGGAGGGTTGATTCTGGAGCTGTGAGTTACAGTGCATGAGCCTGTTGGGCTTCGGTGGTATGTAGCTGGCTCCAAACACAAGGGCTAGCATAACATAGCCCTGTGCCACATATAATAAAATTGCTCCAGGACAGCAGAGCTGGGGTATTTTGGGGCTTTTAAACCTGTTGTCCATATTACTCTTAGTGTGGCATTCCAGGCCTTTTGTGACCTGATATATCACAGGAGGAAGCAGGTGATCTAGGCCTTATCGACAAGCCAAACCTCTACTCAGAAACATGACAGGAGACAATAAGAGGTGACAAGACAAACTCAAATTATGGCCAACTTTCTCCAAAGTATGTAGACACCTGGCCCTATGATACAACACATGTGAAGTTTGCTCCAAAGTCCCTAACCACTTTCCATGAATATCCCACAATAGTCTTTAGCCATATCCAAAGAGGCAAAGAAAAGACTTAAAAGACTTAGCAATTTAAGGGTTAGGGTTAGGTTAGGGTTAGGGTTAGGAGGATCTAGGCACCTGGCTCCATGATACAACATAGGTACCCACTCAGGAACAAAGTTGTAGCCTTGGGATGCCAACTCATATACTCAAAGAGCAGCCCCAGCACATACACACTCACTTTATGTTGTTACCAAAGATGATTGGGACCCAGACAGTTCAGACTCTGTCCAAAGGAAGCAGCTACTATTCAGCTCAGCTCCACTTCATATAGAAAAGCAGGCCTAGTATCACAAGACTTCACACAGCTTCAAGACACATTAGAAATCCAGATCTGTATGTAAATCCTTCCAATTTTAAAGAATTCAAAAATAACATTTTAAAAAGTTAATCCTATGTGGAATGACAAAAATATGTATATAGTCGGATTTGGTCCAAGGGTTCTCAGACCTCTCTAGGTATAAACCTTGCTCCAGGTATACACAGGCTGTGGATACTTTTTTTTCTTTTCTCCTCCAAACAGTTTCACCCAAATACTCAGCATCGATGCTTCCAAAGCCAAGCAATAGAAACACTACAAGGGTCTCCAACTTATAGTTAAAATAGACCTGAAAATTAGACCTGCTTTTGCTGAAAGGAAGGTTGCAAAGGCTGCTCCTCTCCTGTGCTCCAACTGAGGGTATGACACTCACACATTAACCACTTCAAAGACCTCGCAGGAAGCCATGGTTAAGAGTCACAGTGTACAAGACCCACTGGCAAAATGAATGTCTTGGACTGTAGAAGCAGCGAGCATTTGGATCAACGTAAGAAAGCTGCGTTGCTTCGTTACCAGCACTAAATCTGCTGTGTGATCAGAGCCTTCATGGCCATTTCCCATTTCCAGGTGGTGTTCTTTCCTTTATCCTCTGAAATGAGTCGTGTGCTCCTTCCTAAAGTACCTCGGAGGAAGAGCAGAAAATCCGGGGGCTCCTCACACCCATCCTTGCCATTCCCCCTTTGAGTGGGATGTGCAAATTTGCTTCTCCTTGGAACAGCCTCTTGTGCATATGGTGTGTTCTTGGAGGAGATGTGCCTGCATCTCAGGGAACTCACACGGGGCAGGGCTGGCACCAGCGTACGACCTTCTCCATCAGAACAACGATGGGGGAGATATAGGTCCTCAAATCAACCGCCAACAGCACCCCAAATGTGGCTTACACTATGTGTGCAAGGAAACGAATTGGATGGAGGTGCAGTTCACTCTGATTCCTTGTCCCTATGCTGAAATGTGGAAGACTCGGGGAGATTTGAAATTTTCCATGTTTGTTATCTAACCTTGCTGGGAAATCAAAAGCACCTCTCTCTATAAATACCCCTCTCCACTAGCTGCCCAGCACCCATTTAATACTCTTTTGATTGATACTACCCTGATTTCCTCTTGGAAAATTCTCTCTTCCCTTTGGGCTTTGGGTTTGGGAGACAAACGCTCACAAGTGCTCTACCTTGCCCTTGTCAGAGAGTGGAACCTTTGCATCATTCCCTCATTGGTTCATGCCCCAAAATATTTATTGAGCACCTACTTCGTTTCCGTCACTGACCTTCATGTTGAAAATGTAGATTGATAATTAATAGTTTCTTCTCACTTCTGACTTTATGAACTTACATGCTAATGTGCTTTCCAGTTCCCCTGGACTTACGCTATGTAATTAGTAAGCTCCTTCTCTGGAATTAGGATAACACAATAGCTGGGAATGACTGGACTCTTCTGTTCTAGCTTGGTACCCTTATGAGACTTTGGGGGAGTCCCCGATTCTTAGATTCCCCCTACCCCTGAATTTCTTGCCTTTCTATCCATCTATCCTGGATGTTTATGCATTATTGATGTTCCATTTTCCAGCCTTCCAGTCAATTCCATGAGTAGTCAATATACCTCCAATAAACCCATCTTTTATTTTTGCTTGCTTGTTTTTATTTCTTGTAAGCAAAGAATCCCCATGGATATTGGAGCTGCTTCCCCATCTGTCTGCATAGGCACCAAGTTGGTTTGGGCACCTCATCTTATCAACACCTGGAGTGGTTGTTTTTTGTAAAATCAGTTTTCCAAAAACAACTAGTTGGAAATAATTGAACTCGTGCTGTAGAATACATTTCATGCAGTTTGCTGATCTTTCTCCCTTCTCTCTTAATGCCTGCCCCCTAAATCAGTAATATCTAAAGTACAATTTTAATGATAACTATTGGTATCTTCTCACTAGAATATGGGTGTAATTGTTGGGCCCTAGTTCAGGCCTATTTTGGTTTCTTCCTTGTGTGGACTAACCCACTTTGCTTTGCCTCAGTGATCGGTATGGCTCACTGTTTGGAATTTGCTTGTGCTTTCGACTTAGTAATAGGTTTGCATCCAGGCACACATGCTAATGGCTGGTCTTTCAGACTCTCTGTGTATCTCAATCCTGTAGGGATGTGAGCTGCACCATACCACAGAGGCAGCCTGTCTCTCTCTAAGCTGAACTCCCACACGGCAGCAGAAAACAGAAACTGTTTTAGTTATTTTCAGAGTCTAAGCAGATAATGCAAACAAGGAAAGATAGCTGGATGGAAGGCTATACAAGGTGTCGGGCGCCTACAAACTGGAGACCACATGACCTGCTCACAGAGCCAGTCACCATTCAGCTATTCCAGGCAGAAACGCTGGCCCAAGATTGGCAGATCATACTGTTTTTCAAGACAGATTTTGAAAGTTGAATTTGTGAGTGAAATCTAACAATTCTTACATGTTGGCAATTAACTAAAAAGAATTAGTGCTTTGAGAAGAAACAAAACATGCTTATGGGAAGCTTTTAGCCTGTGGACTACCAGATTTTAGCTCTGGATTTTCCTTGGCTTGTTCTACAATGTGTGTCATCAGCTCACTGTGCTTCTGGATAGAGCTCTATATTTGGGTTCATCTTCATTCTTTTGCCTTGTCTGGAACTCGAAACTTTCTCTTGTCCACTTGCTTTACAGTATTTCTCAAGGAGTTAGCCCAGGCTCTAATCAATATGTGACCTCATTCCAGACCTTCAACCTCTAGCCTCTGCTTGGATGCTTTCCGTGACAGCAAATTCACCACTGCCCAGAATCTGGCTCTATAGCAAGGAATCACATAATGTAGTGGGAAAGATGTGGATTTTGAAGTAAAGTATATAGAATTTTAGATCGCAGCTCGGTCATTCAAGCCTGTATAAATCATGGTTTCCTCATGTGTTGAACAAATACTTGCTGGGGAATTAAATGTGATGACATCAGTCAGCCTGCTGCACCCACCACAGAGCAGGTAAGGTGGGGATTTCGTTTCTCGCCGTTATTCATTTGTGCTGGGAATGCTTTCCTAAGCCACACAGAATAATTGAATATCTCATTTCCAGTATGGTCTTTCAGGATTAAGAGATCATGTTTATGTTTGCCCGTGTCTTCTCTTTTTCAGACCTGGTAGAACAAGTCATCACGAGTATAATGGATCCTGTGTGAACATCAGGCCCGGTCACAGCCAGGATTCAGACAAGATAAGGTATGATTGTAGTGTTGCTAGAGAGGGCCTTCCAGGAGCCTATCTGACTTCCGGGGAAAGTAGGAAGACTGTCCCAAGGAAAAAGAATTTCATTCCCTTACAACATTTCAATTGGAAGTGGGAGAAAGGAGTAGGAAGGAGGGTCTTCGCCTGCATAGAATGTGAGACTTATGTTTTGGCCCAGCTCCCTTCCATATGTGCCTAAGTCTCTAAGGGCAATGCAGAATATTAAGAAATAGTTAAAAGAAAAACAAAAGGAAAAGAGTTGCTTTGACTTTGTAAAACATTGGAACACAGGGCAGGATGGCTCAGCTGCTCATCAAAAAAGCCATATGAGGGTGAGAAGGACTGTCTTCCCGCTGACACAACTTTATTCACCACAGCACCATCTCCAGCAGACAGACCCCTTGTGGGAATAAAGAGATATCAGTTCTGTAATGCCTCACACATGAGATCTGCAATAATTGTTATTATTTGGTGCGATGGTGTGTAGCTTATAGCGTCTGTGACTTGACAATCAAGTAATGAGCTATTGACAAGGGAAATGAAGCTGATGACAGCTGGGGCTGGAGACCATTAACATCTAAATCTTTTCCTGCTGAATGTTCTCACCTGGGACTCTTTGATAATAGACAATAATTATAAACACATCTATTGAGGTGTTACTCTGTGCTGAGTATTTCCCTTACCTATGTAAGTGTTGTAACTCAGTAAGAAAAGGATGATTACCATTCTGATTTACAGATAAGGAACCTGGGGAGAGGAAAACAATGAACATTCATCAAATGTTGGGGAAAGGGGGTTCAGGGTGAGAGATCACGTTCATATTCTCCAATAACTTTTCTTTTCCAGAGTCAGTAGAACAAGTCTTCACAAGTATAAATGGATCCTGTGTGGACCTTAAGCCCAGTCACTCCCAGGATTCAGACAAGGTAAGACATGTTTGCAGTTGTGGTAGAGAGATTGTTAAGAAACACAAGTAGAGCAGTGTCATGACTTGCATAATCTGCAGATAAAGAATGTTTGTTCTGGGCTGAGCTGAGCTGGAAGTACCGTGGATGAGGACTCTATCGTGACAGGTGCTATTCCTTCATGTGGTCCATGGTTACAGGGGAAGAGGAGGCTCGTCTCCCAGAGCTTAATGTGCGTGCAAGGGAAACCCTTGGGGATCATTTTAAGGGGGTAGATTCTGATCCAGTAGGTCTGAGTGAGGCCCAAGATTCTACATTTCTTAATACCCCTGCAAGGGTCCTCAAACTTTTTAAACAGGGGGCCAATTCACTGTCCCTCAGACCGTTGGAGGGCCGGACTATAGTTTAAAAAAAACTATGAACAAATTCCTATGCACACTGCACATATCTTATTTTGAAGTAAAAAAACAAAATGAGAACAAATACAATCACACCGCCTCATGTGGCCCGCAGGCCGCAGTTCGAGGACCCCTGCCGGGGTACCAATGCTGCAGACCTGTGCATCCCAGGTCACTCTATTAGGAGGAAGGATCCAGGCAAGCACATAACAGTGGAGTTTTGAGGTAGAGCAGTGATCTAGCAATAGGGATGTTAGAGAGAAAATGAGCAGCCCATGCCATGTCCACACATGTCTCTCGTTAGCTCTCCATGGACATTAAAATACACTGTTATCATACAAGTAAAAAAATCTGCAAATCAAACGTAAGCAGGACCACAGAACTATAATTAATCACCCATCACATTAAATGTTTAACATTAATTTAATATGACAGTAATTATTATGTTGTAAAATGATACCTATTAAGTGAATATGATATAAATTACTATAGACAAGGTTCTTTTCATTTTAGTGACGTCCCACCAATTTTCAATGCAAACCATTGCAAAATCTATTTCTTTTACAGCTCACTTTGATGTGATTCAGCCTTCACTTGATTCGAAAACATTCTTTATCTTTCATGGCCACCTCTCTTGTATTCCTATCAACCTGTGACAATTGAAGTCACATGTTGTTTTTATGACATCAGATCAAAATCTTTATTTAATAACAACATAAGAAGCTAACATTTTCTTTTATGAAAATATCCTTCGATTGCAAAAGGGACTCTTTGTTTTAATTCCTGCCAACACGTAATTCAAAATGAACACCAGAGCCAGAAGATATAAACTTGTGTCATTTTAATTTCAAATATAGTAAGCCTTTATTTTTTTTCTTCCATCAAAACAGTACATTTTTTTGCTCCCTGCTTTCTAATATGACAATATAAGTACCCTTTTCTGCTTTATCCCTGTTTTCCACTTCCCAACTTCTTTAGAATTTTTACTTTTACAATGTCAAATTTATAATATTTACATTTTGCCCTATAATGTTAATTAAATTGTCTAAGCTTTATCAGTACAACGATTCCAAAAATTGAGGATCAATAGTGATTTCATTATTAAGACTGTGTAACTGTGGTTCACTACCCAGCCATTGCTCTCTGTGATTAAATGTTCTTTCCCGTATGACTTTTTGCCTGGAGTTCCAGTTTTGTTTTTTTTTTTTGGAACTAATTACTTTGGGCATATTTTTTTATTTTGTTCAACCTCTTGTGCAAATTTAGTATTCTGTTGAATCCTCCCGTTTCCCTGGAGAGTCCCTCCTGGGGCCATGTATCTGATAATGTCTTTATTCTACCATCCTATTTACTGATACTTTAGCTAAGCACAGAATCCTAAATTGGTACAATGTTCCCTTATGTAGTCAAGGGCTCCTAATATCAGGAGTTGCAGATGGATAGGCTGATGCTGATTTTCCATTTTCATTTGGATTTTTTTCCTTTCTTTCTGACCTTTTAGGATTTACTTGTTATCCTGATGTTCCAACATTTTTGTGATAGTATGTTCAGTGGGTGTTTGGGTTTTTGCATTTGTCGTGCTGGGCGTTAGGTGTGTGTTTTCAATCTCCACAGTAGGTTCTTGAGTTCTGGGAAAACTTCCCCGTTACTTCTTTGATTCCTCTCCCAACATCTCTCAGTCAGATATTGGTGCTGCTGCATTGCTGATTGTCTTGGTTCCTTTCTCACACCCTCTATTGCTTCACTTTCTTGCTCTCCTTTGAGAGATTTCCTAGGCATAATCTTCCAACCTTCCTTTAAATTATTCTCTTTTTTGACAATCACATTTTTACTGCCTAGGAGGTGTTCCCTGGTACGTGATTCTTCCATTTTCACTGTGTCCTATGCTTGTTTTAACATTGCCGCAGTTCCTCAACTCTCTAATAACACATGTTAGGATTTAAAAAGGGCGTTATGAAGGTTTCGAGAGAGACTGTGTTATGGTCCATTACTTCACTTCCAAGAAATATGGATGACAGCTGCATCCTTTCTGATTCACCTGTGCAGGTTTCAGCTTGCTCGGCCTACTGGGGCTGCTGAGAAGGCTTCATTTACTGTTTGCATCTGCTCAGCACTAAGTTGGCATCAGCTATGGAGCTGGGAAGAGAGGAGTTCTGCATGATGATTTTCTATGATTTTTAAAAGTGGGTTAAAGAAGTCTCATAGCCCTTAGTGTTTGCAATGGGATTTCCGGGACATTACTTCTTCCCATGCAACAATTTTTCAGTGATTTCAAGAATTTACAAGAGGCCAAACTGCACTAAAAGATGAGGTGAGGGGCAGACTCCCAGAGACCTCAGTGACGGAGAAAAACATCACAGCTGTGAAAAACATGGTTCACGAAAACTAGTGACATTTAAGGACATTGAAGCAACACTACAGATTGGGTCATAGGCAATGTCCAAAATCCTGTGCAATTGTCTTTGAGTTGGAAAAGTTTCATCCTGATGGATGCCTCACACTTTGACAGATGAGCAAAAGCACATCCGTGTTGAATGGTGTGAAGAAATGCTGGTCAGATTCAACAGAGGCAGGTCTAGATGTATTCTGGACAGTGCTTTTGGTGATGAAACCTGGATTTACCAGAGGGATCCAGAGAATAAGTGTCAGTTGACAGTGTGGAATTTTTTTTTTTTTTTCCAATGAAAATCCACCAACATTGGATTAAAGATGGCGGCCGAGTAACAGCTTCCCTGCAACTGGGTACAGCGAGTCTGGGGAGACAAGACTCCAGGCATCTCTGGCTGGTGGGATCTGCCTATGATCATCCCTTTGAGGATACAGGGAGCCAGCAAGGGACTTCTGCACCACAGAAGGAGGACAAAAACAGTGGAAAACTGGCAAGTGGCTGCGTGTGTTCGATCAACCTAATCACGCTGGCACCATGAGTACAAGCAGCAGTGAGACTGCAAACCGGAAAGGCTTTACCTGTGAACTGTTTTGGTATTCTTGGCCTTGGCACTCAGTTGAGCTGCCTTGGGGAGAGCTTGAGCAGGAGTGTGCAGAACGTTGGGCATTGTCAGGGACCCCACAATGAGCAACTGAGCTGGGCAAAGTAAGCCATTGTGAAAAACTGCTCCGGCAAGCTCCGCCCTCAGGGTCCCAGAGCAAGGATCGGGCAGGACAAAGTAAACTAGTGACTGAGCAGCCTAAAGGCGGGGAGTGAGCTGCCTTACAGCCTTAATCCTTAGGGGCAGAGTGAGACGGTTTTGGCACATAGG
>CAUYPK010129377.1:0-36713 GCA_963574355.1 Loris lydekkerianus | reverse complement strand
ATGCCACGGTGACTGGGAAAATGCCAGGAAGGCTATGTTGAATATTGGGATGAAAATGTGTCAAATGGTTTATGAAGCTAGTATATGATGCCCCATGATCATATCAATGTACACAGCTATGATTTAATAAAAAAAAAAAATAGAAAAAAAAAAAAGAATTAGTAAAGGTCATTTCAACTGAATTTGTAACATTATAGTCCTCAAAACAATTTTACTTTTGATAAATATGAGTAATAGAACATAGTTCTTCATGTTTTAAAATTTTCATGATACATAATAAAAAAGAAATCATAAATCTGTGAAGTATAAAAGAATGACCCTACTTCTCAAGTCAGAAACGGGAAAGAACTCTCCAGTGATGCATGAGAATTTGCTAGCTCATTTTAAGCATTCTTTTTCCTATTAGTGTAGGAGATTAGCTTAGATCATCAATTATTGATTTCATTCACTGATTTGTGTATGTATGATAATCCTGTCTGCATCGTTGCCATTATTTTATATATCTTGTTGACAGATAAAGACTTGCATGTCTTATTTTATATGTATCCTTAAGTCATAAAGTTTACAAAGTTTTTACTAATTATTTGATACAACCATTTAAGCAAATTGAGAGTATGACTCCATCATTCTGGACAGTTCTCATTCTGTCATAACATAAGTGTTAAGAAGCTGAGATCACAAAAAATGTCTAAGAAACTCCCTTGAGAAGTTACTCCCTAGGGAAGTTACTTATTGGAAAGCATTATTTAATTCAGCCTCTAATGACGCAAAATTTCTTAAGAAAAGGGTATCTATTAGATAGAAAGCAGAAAGTCTACAGAGGTTATAACAAACTCTTTCAGGTCTCTCAACTGGCTTTACCAACTATGAGAGGCTACCTGGCATCCAGGGTGAGAGAACCAGTGCAGGAGGTCCTTGAACCAATATGCTACTTGCTACCAGAATCCAGAGAAACACAAAAGGACAACGGGCTAGTTATGGGAAAAGAGGCCCTAAAATTCAGATTTCTATTTCTTTAAGGTAGTATTACTGGGGTGAGATTACCCTCAATGTAGCCAAGGACTCTGTGATCAACTCAGAGCAACTGGACACAAAAAAGAATTCAAGGCAGACACCTACCCATTACCTTTTTCATTCTTTTTCTTCCAGAAAATGCATTTTCCCCCTGCCGAAAGAGCGCATTCACAGCTTGACAAAACCCTCCACTAAAAGCATTTATCAATTTGAAGTGATTTCTGCTTTACAGTCTAAATCCACCCCTACTTCTAGCTCCTTCGAGGGCAAATACAATGGAAATGCAAAGTGCTAATAACATATACATCCCCAACTCTTTCACAAGGGTATTGTACAGACTAATGAGTTATTGTTTGAAAAGACCTTTGTGGCTGTCTGATGAAAGGTGGAATATGCATAGAGTTTTGAAGGTTTTATTTTGTTGCCCTTGTTGATATAATTGCAATAGGTGTGTAGTCAATGAGACACAATGCCAGCTAAGCATCATCTTCTTTCTACGTGTTTATACTTGAAAAGTAAGCCTATTGCCCTATATGGGTCTTGATTGTGTTAACCACTTTTTATTCTCCTGTCAGACACCATGGGGGCAAACTCCAGATTATTTAGTCAAAAAGACAAACTCAACATTTTGAAAAATTCACTGACATCCATAATATTCTTCTTTTCCTTTCTCCATCCCTACAGAGTATTCTCTTTACGTGCTGGAATTTTCATTTTTATAATTTGTCTAGTCTGCTGGATTTGTTAGGGGAAATCTGGGAGCCATATTAAACATTACAGGAAGGTCTATTCTGCCTCCTTATAAAAATGGAAGCTAGTATCCTATGCAGATCAATAATAAGGTATGTAACTTCAAAATAATCTCTTAAGGAGAACTATGAGTGGGTCTTTGCTGATCCTCAGGCTAATTTCTCTAAGTCTTCTTTGACTCTGTGTTCTTGGGGGGGGGGGTATTTTGCATTTGCAGACTAATAGACGTTCCCCCACACTGCCAGCCTCTCTTTGTTATGTGTGGGCTGTCTCTGTCTAAAATCCCTTATGCTGATTTTCCAGACACGTTTATTTATGTTCACTCACTAATTGAAAATCTCATATTTGAAGTTATTATTCTGATTGATGTCTGTCATTTTGATCAAGCAGTAGCTCACAGATGCTTTGTTAGAACAATTTTACAAGTGAGTTTATCATCATGTCTTTTTCTCCTGAACTTCTTCATGGCTGGTAGCAAAACATCTTAGTGGAGGCTCAGAAAGAGATGTTTGGTAAGACTTCCAAATTTGTTTCCTTGTGTCTTCAGTACAAAAAACAATTCTTCTATTTCAGCCTTTCTTGAGTTGTTGACTATAAAGGAGGAGAGGCATGGCAGTCAGACTATGTGCAGAAACAGAAACAGGTTGGAGAGTGACCACTAATGGGAACTCTCTCTGTTGCCAAGCTGAGCCCACATTCTCACTCTCACAGAGCTTCTACACAGATAACCTTGGGGGAAAGGGAGGGAGGAGCAATGGTTGTCGGGTTGATATCCCTGGTACATAAAATACTCACAGTTCTGACTTAATTTTGATAAGAAGGCACTGAAAGGTGGAAAGGGCCTCAGGAAAAAGAAGTATGGGGCAGAGAAAGCAAATTTTTAAGCCCTTTTCATATTTGCTAAGTCCCATCAACTTACTTGTCCTACTAGGAAAAAAGTGTTTTCTAAAACCCTTCTATATAAGTGTTCTGAAACCAAACATATTCACATTCAGATAAATCCAATTAATGCTGTACTTATCACACTGCTTTGAAGATTAAAAATACCCTTTCACGTAGTTAAGTTCATCCTATCAAGAAGCTTACTTCAATTTACTTAATTCAAAATGTTCAAATATATCTGAAGTTTTTTTAATCACAAAAATTTAGACCCCAAAAAACTCTTGCCTTCTGTAACAGTTTTAAATACCCTGTATTTGACCATAGGCCTCCTGCAAATAGGTACTTTTGTCTATAGAATTATGAACAATTAATGCTGGAAAAACCTTTGATTCATTTAATCCAATCCTATGCCTAATGCATGGATTTCCTCTTAACACATGAAAACCCAAAATTTGCTTGAATATCTTTAAAAAAATATTTTATCTCATGAAGCAAGGGCAACGAATGAAGGAAATTATTGATTTTTGTAAAGTGATTCAGGTTGAACTAAAAGTTTGGTTTCTGGTCATTTTTAACCAGTGACTAAATTTTTTCTTAGAACTGTGCTCCCTATTTATTTATTTAGTTAAAAATATTTGTTGAAGATCTTTTATGTGACAGGTACTGTCCTAGAGTTTGAGTCTATTTCAGTGAACAAAACTGACATAGCCCCTGACCTCATGGAGCTTATAGTCTATGTACAGACTGTATGGGCAAGAGCAGAAGCAGAGAGACCAGCCTTGCAATGGGATGAGTCCCCCAAACACATCATGCTTGACAATCTGTCACCCTACCTATGGACCTATGATGCTCCATACATCCCTCAGTCTAGCTCCACCGACTTTTAGTGGACTTGGCTTCTCACAAGCCCGTCTCCACCACTCCTGATAGGCCATCAGCTCTGTAGAGGGAAAAGCCATGATTGACCATATTTTGTCATGTATAATGGACACGTTTTTGCCCCAATTTTTGAAGGAAAAATAAGAATGTGCATTATATATGTGTAGTAAGGCTCAGGATCAAGGAGCCAAGAGGGCCTCCCGGGGCTGCCAAGCCTTCCCACTGGGGTCCACACACAGGGTTCTAGTCTTGGAGGGTCTAGGACTCTGAAGAGAGTGGGCCCAGAGTAACTTCCATAAGTGCTGCAATCAGGGCACTGAGTGGTGGGGTGGTGAGACAGACTCCCACCATGCAGGGCAAGGGCTAAGGCCCAAGGCATGGCCGTGCAGAGCAGGCTGGGAGCCCTGTGGAGATGCCAGTGACCTACCTGGCTGTCCACAGGTCAAATGGCCTCAGAAGCTCCCCCCCTGGAGGTCACACACATGGCCACTTTGATAGTGGCCCCTATGTGGTAGGGAGAGAAGGGCTCCCAGTAGAGAGGAAAGACAGATGTGGGGGACAGTGGGATCTGCATGTTTACCCAGGTAGCATCAACTGACCCAAGATGTGTTCCTCCTGGCTGAGAGCCTGCCACTTTCTCAAGGGGCATTTTTCTAACAAGGTGGGACAAAAATGTGGATGTGAATTATACACAAGAGCAAATTATATGTAGCAAAATATGGTACTTCTCTTCTTATCCCTAGAGACACGTCCAATGCTGGCTTCTTAAATACTAAATAGCAGGCTAAATTCTTCTACTCCTTCTTATGAGTGGCAGACTTTAAAGCTTTAAATTTGAAGGTGATTATGTTTATTTGTTTATTTAAAATGTCACTTTGAGTTCTCTCTCCCCATATCCACATATCAATTAAAGTGTGCCTTCTTATAAGATAATATGATTCTTACAAGATAATATAAGAGTACCTGTTACCATCTATGTTGCTAAGTCATTCTATACCTTGTTTCTAGTTTGTGGTATTGGTAACTATAATTCACTTGCTGTTTTTTTTCAGAAATTGTGGTCAAAGGTACAAATACGTATTGCTTTATCCAGACCATAGTGACTAACTGAAATAACTGATCAAGTGATGATTACCCAAGGAAAGGAGGTTGACATAAACACAATGCACTGTTATAGATTATAGATTCTTCATGTCTTAGTCTGCAAAACACTACAGTATTGTCTGACTCCAGAGAAGCAGAAGAGAAGAATTCTTTACAAAACTTAATGTTATGGTTTGAATGTCTCCCCCCAACTTCACATGTTGGACATTTAATTGCTATTGTAACAGTATTAAAGGGTGTAGGCTGTTAAGAGGTGTTTAGAACATGAGGGTTCTGCCTTTACCAGTAGATAAATGGGGTTATTGCAGGAGTGATTACTTTTCATAGGAGTGGGTTCTTGAGAATAAAATAATGAATTCTGCCCAATTTTCTTTCTGTCTTGCATATTCACTTCCCATTGTGCCATGAGATAATGCAGTAAGAAGGCCCTTTATCATCAGCTGCCATAGATTAGAGCCTCTTCAGTTTGGACTGAACCCTGCTACCAGCTTCCCTGGTTACCTACCTTGCAGATACTCTGTCCTAGGATTTCACAGCCTCCATAATTGAGTGAGCCAATTTTCCTTATAAATTGTCTCTCATCTCTTCCCTGCCTTTTCTTTGATTCTGGTTCTCTGAGGAACCCAATACACATAGTAGAAAAAATAGGTATAGTTCTAGAATCAGAGAAATATTTGACTTTGGTCATTGGGAGTGTAACTGGTGAGGTCCCAAGTAAGATCATAGGTTACAAATAGACAACTCATATCTGAGAACTCTAAATTAGAATCCTTAAAAACTAAAAACCAAAACTTAAAACATGCGTTCAAAAATCATAAAGTTGTATTCATTAGAAATTGTTGAGATTTACTTTCAAATCTAAAAGTTTGGGACAGGAAAAGGATTGTGAAAGAAAAAAATTAACATAAAGTAAAACATACGTCAATAATATTTTTGGATGCATTTGATTAGATTCCAGATCCACTGTCTGCTTGACTCTAGCCATTTTTTGATTTCTTGGGGTAGTTACCACCCGAGCTTTTAAGTCAGTCAAGGGAAAGTATATTATTTCCATCTTCTTTTTAAACTCTATAAAGAACCCTCTCATTCATAATAGCTTTGTTTACTGCGTAGTACAGCATGTTCTAATTATCGCCCCTCCCTCACTAACCACACAGCTTATGTTCCAACATTCATCTGTTATTTTTATGCCACCTGCAGAAATGAAGACAACATTAATAAGAATAATACCTGGAAGGTAATATTTTGGGTAAAATTTTTTAAAAGAATGAGGTTGATCATATAGGAGATCAGTGCTTTTTAGTTATATTGAAATGATTTATCAACAACAGTTTATTTTCTTTCCTACATCATTGTGATGCGGTGTCAACCCCTAATCCTACTCTTTCCCCTTTAATGATTTATTTGGTTATTATTTTATTTGGCTGCTTATTATTCCCTATCAATGAATTTGCTTCATCTTTTCTCCATGGTATTCCCTTTAACTTGAGAACTCCTTCTTATACTTTCCATATTTTGAAATTTGTTCTTACTTTCATTTCCTTTTGCTTTATATTTTTCTCATTTTCTCCTTTGCTCTTTTTATCTCCTTCCTTTATCACTCTCCTTCTATCTACTACTTGTAATAACTTCTCTAATGTACTCATAGAAAATATCTTTTCATACTTTTGACTAGCAAAAAATATATATATCCATATATAATGATATGGGAATTAATACATTTCCAACACAAGAAAATGGGACCTGCGGGAATTTCAAGTGTAACATTAAAACAGTTAAAAATCACTACATTAGCTGAGTCAGGCTTAAATAATATTTTCATGGCAAAGAATCTAAATAAAGCAGTGAGAATAATGAAGTAATAGAAAAGGAAAATGGTCATATAAGTGATTCTTTAAAAAAATATTATATTGGTATAGCATATCAGGAATCTTTCCAATCTGAAAAAGGTGGAGCCAATATGCTTTTTATGCCCAATCTTCCCTAACATTTAAAAATATGTATGTGCACAAATATTTCTTATAAGACTGAGGAAGCAACAGGTTTCATCTCATTATGAACCATGTTTGCTATGATGTTGATTTCACTATTCAAATAGTGGTTGCTGCTTGTAGGGATATTTTCCATCATAGAAACCTTAAGTAGATGAGAAGGGGAAAAGGAAAAAAACAAAACAAAACAATAACAAAAACAATAAAACAAGAGGAGAAGATTGCTAAAAATCTTCCTTTTGCAAAGCGGGATACATCAGCCCATGGATACTCACATTTTCAGCGATGACTCAAGAACGTGTTTGGGAAGATTACATCAACTCTTCCCTCAATAGCTGGATTTAATCATCACTGTGAATTGACTGGAGTTTGAAAAAATAGCAACTAAGACTTCTTTCACATGTTTATAATCAGCTCTTGGAAATGTTGCACTTTAGATAAAATGGCAGAAATAAATCTGCACATTGGTATGGTGCAGAAATATTTCATTGAGTATATACAAATTAATTGCACTTAGAAAAATCAAGTGGCCCAGAGCCATCTACCTGAGCTCTTAAAGGTGGAATCACTTTGCTGGGGTAGAAGAGAAAGGACAGTGGAAATCCCAGCTCCCTAATGCCTCTGTTCTCTTTATCTACTGCCAGGGTGAGCTCCTGTTCCGGTACTGCTTGCAGAGGCTCATCTTATCCCTAGCCTCTTCCTCCCTTTATCCCCATAGAGGATCCCTGAAACAGCATTATTGTGATAACAAGGGAAGTAAATAGCTTCTTCCCTCCTCCCAGGACATTGCTGACCTAAGATAGCCATCTGCCATCCTTGGTTGCTTTCCACAGCTCAAGCCCAAGCAGGTACAGCATCGACAGACAGACTGCGGACTCACAGTGGCCTCCCACCTCAATGCAAAGAGTTGAGATAATTGATTTGAGGTACAAAAGTAACCAAAAGCAATTTTGAGCTTTGTTTTACTTTCTGTGACCTCTTAAAATGGATGCCTCAGCTGTGATGATGTAAGGGACCAGGAGGGAGGCGAAACCTTCCAGAGGCCAACTTACCAGGCCCTGTCCTGACTCAGCTTCCAGACAAGGACACCTGTTCTCACCATACTCATGGCAGGGAAAACTCTCAGGCCTTATTCCCAAGAGGCACATTCCATGCAAAGCAAATCCAGACAATAGTTCATATTCAGGAAACAGGAAGACACTGCCACTGTCTTGCTACATTTGGGCCTTGGCAGACACCTCCCAGTGGGGGTGAGGAATCACCAGTACAGGGAAGGCTCTGTTCAATTTGTCAGAGGGAGGTGGGGTTTTAGAAATTGAGTAGGACCAGAAGACTGTAGGACAGAACTCAAAACAACCCTGTAGCTGAGGCCAAAACAGAGGTGAGGACTTAATGACTGAAGACATTTACTCAAGGTTCCTGGGATCACAGCAGAGGTCCAGTTGACCCATAGAAGACTGGAATTTGTTTGCATGAGGAATAAGAGCCTTCCAGAGGTGGAGGAGGTGAAGAAATGAGAGATTGTGCCAAGTAGCTGAAGAAAACAATTTCCTGGAGCAACAAGACCTTGGCTCTCGGGCCTGGGCCTGGATGTGTACTCGTAATTCTAAATTTTGGCAGATTTAAGTTAATACAAGCAGAGGAGGCATTAACACATTAACCCCTATTTTCAAACTTTGGTTAGAACTGGACAGAAGCTGTGCAGAGTCTACTGGTGACATAAGGTATAAAAAGGACAAATTACAATAGCCATAGCTTCTCCCTTCTCATTCTAGCTTGAAATCAGAGCTTCTCCCAGGTCACATGCTATTTTTCCTGCCCTCTCCCAAATTATGACTTTAGAGGAGATGCTTCTTGTTGCCATGGTTACATAAAAGCTAGCACACAAACACAGAGACAACATTTCTTTTGAAAACATCCTCAACTGTGACCCATTGAACTGGTTTGCTGAGAAATCTATAGCACCTTCACGGATTTATAGAGAAGAAAATGTTTGTGTATTTAGGGTGGTGAGAAAGTGTTAGGTGAAGAAAACCATTTCCTGGTTGTATATGCAGAAATGGAAGGTTCCCCATGCAATAAAAGCCAGTTCAAGCATTTGTCCCACAGAGATCAGCATATGCTTCTCTGGCCAGTGGAGAGTATGTTGATGGAAGCACACAGCTCCTAAACCTAATGTGCTTGTTCCTTCCTATTCCCAATGGCTAAGGCCATTAATGGCATCATTGCCTTCTTTCCTCTACTTTCCACCCAACCTATACCATTTTAAAATTTATGACAAAGAATCTCCCACTCCTTAGGAATGCTAGGACAAACAATTCTCATCCTAAAAAGTCAAAGCATAGGCTCAGCACCTGTAGTTCAGCAGCTAGAGTGCCAGCCACATACACCAGAGCTGGTGGGTTCGAACCCAGCCAGGGCCTGCCAAAAAACAATGACAACTGCAACCAAAAAATAGCGGGGCATTGTGGCGGGCACCTGTGGTCCCAGCTACTTGGGAGGCTGAGGCAAGAGAATTGCTTAAGCTCAAGAGTTTGAGGTTGCTGTGAGCTGTGACACTCCAGCACTCTACCGAGGCAACATAGTGAGTCTTTATCTAAAAAAAAAAAACCAAAAAACAAAAAAAACCCAAACAAACAAGAAATGGAAACAAACTTGATGGAAAATGTGATCCAATTCCCTACTAATTCTTAGAGTCTGTCTCAACTGTCACCTACTCACGTTATCTCACTCTTCAAATACTCTGCCTATTAAATAGAAACTGTATGTGAGATACAGCATGTGTTCACACGACAGATACTTTACCCACAGATACTTTTTCTAATAATACATAGCCATCTGATAGAATTATTATAAGAATCCTTAGGTAGGATTAATTCTATTATTAATTCTATTATTGCTGTGAGTGTGATGCCACAACACTCTACCAAGGGTGACATACTAACACTCTGTCTCAAAAAAAAAAAAATCAAAGGATAATTCATTCTTGTATCTTAAATTAAAAAGATTTATTAGGAAACATTTTTAGGGTTTGTTTTCAAAGGGAAATAAATGTATCTTCTATAATTTCATACACTTCATAAAAATATGCAGAATAAGCTTTAGTTCACTCCATCTGTATGCAAAAAGAGTCTTCTGTAAAAAGAAAAGAAAAGATTTTTTTTTTTTTTCCACCAGTGAATAGAATTTGGTTAGATTTTTCTCCTTTCCCTCTTCAGGTTTTGCTGTCAGCTGTTACTATCAGCAATGATTAAATATAAGCTAGCGTTGTGATTCATCAAGAACTAATACACTCACTGTGGATAGAAAACTTCCTTAGTCTCAAGGTCAGATCAAGTAGGATGCTGGTACAACTATTTACACAGATATATGTAGCAGAGTAATGTAAATTCATTTATTGTTATATCATTACTTAATACAATATACATTTCTATATGTGCATCTAAACTATTATTTTAAAAAATATGGAGGTTTGGGAAGGAATTGTTCAGTAAATATGTTTATATTCTAACTTTGAGGAACTCCAAGCAAAACCACTAAGAAAATAAGAGTTTAACCAGAGAAGTCAATCTGCCTAGCTCATCAGTTTGCTTACTGGAGGTTGTAAGGAAACTTCCCAGTGAGCTCACCACTATGTTATATGCTGCCTTCAAATATACTACAAAAAGCTTACAGCCCAATGAGATATACTGAAAATTATTTTCTCTTAAACATCAGAAAATAGGAGCGAGCTGATCTTGGAACACTGGAAAGCTCAAATTTCTCTTTGATCTGAGTAAGGAACCAAAATCAGTTTAAAATCCTCACACTTGAATCCCTTCAACTTTGTGAATCTCAAACTTCCAATCTGAGAGGTAAAGAATGCCTGCTTTTCAGGACTATGTATTCTTTGGTAATTCTCTTCTCTCTTTAGTTCTATGACTCACTAAACACCCTTAATATATACCTCTTTTTTTCCCTTTCACCCCTCCTATCATATACATTGTATATATGATACATATACATATATATGATATGTATCATATACATTGTATATATGATACATATACATATATATGTATATGTATCATATATACACATATAATATATTTCTTATATTCATATTTAATATCTAATATATGTTTATTTAAACTGTAAGTCTTTTTTTTCTTGCAATAGAGTCTTACTATTTTGTCCAGGTTGGTCTTAAACCCTTGGGCTCAAGTTTGCTTCCTCCTCAGCTCTTAAGTAGCTGGGAGCACACTACCATATTTGGATAATACATACATTTTATGCAAGTGCTTTGTACTAATTTCCTCATGCTTCTGTGAAAAAAAAAATGATAAAATGTAATTTACAATAATAAGAATTAATTATATTGTAGTTCTGGAGGCCAGAATTCTGAAATCAGTTTTCCTTGAACTAAATTTAAGGAGTCAGTGGGGCTGATCCTTACTGAGGGCTCTAGGGAGAGTATGTGCTTTTCCTCTTCATATTTTAGAGGTTGTCGTCATCCCACGGCTTGTGGCTGTCACACTCTAATCACACAGTTTTTCCTTCATCTATAGTTAATCTTCCTCTGCCTCCCTTCATAAGGACATTTTTGATTACATTAACACCCCACCTGAATAATCCAGAATAATCTCCTCTTTTCTTGAGCCTCAATTTAATCAATCCACAGGGTCCCTTTTGCTATGGAAGGTAAGATTAACTGGTTACAAGTATTCACATATGGGTATTTTGGGGGGGTCATTATTCAGTCTGCTATTCCCTGTTTTGTCTAGTCTTTGTTTTTACCCCTTTGTGATAACTTCTCTCTCTGATTGCCTTCTTTACTTAGAGGTTTTCTGTCCTTAATCTTCAGGAAAGATTTGTGAACTACTACTTAACATCACCTTCCCAAGTAGCTATTGTACAGATGGTGCACTCAAAGCAAACTGAAAATGCTGAAAAATTAACTTAAATATGCCTTCCTCTCTCTGTCACAGAGGTAAATAAGTATCCATCATTCTCATTATTACCTATTTTAGAGCATGGAATAATATTGACTCAGACCTTTTCCTTTTTCCTTACCTAATAATTTACATTGTTAGAGTCTGGAGAACCTTCCTTTGATGTAAATTATGCTCTCCCTCTTGTCTTTCCAATGTCTGCCACAGTTGAAATCTCTGCCATACACTGTGTCTTATATTATTTTAACAACCTCTTAATGAATTTCTCTGCCCATGGTCTCTCCCTCTCCCAATTTATCATGAATTTTCTTCCAGAAGAGTGGTCTTTCCAAATTACTTTGATTAGAATCATTTTCTTCTTCAAAACTTTCAATGGTTTCTCAGTGCTCCAAGTGCCAATTTTTAAGCCTTCATCCAGCTAAAGTAGCTCTTGCCTAGTTTTTCGCTGCTGTACACTATTTTCTTCTATCAGTAATCTTTACTTATTAGAAGCAATCCTTTAGACTCTCATTTTTGAATTTACTGATGATATTCTTTCACCTTGAAATACCCCGGTCTTCACCTCTCTATTCGTCTGGAGTCCCATTTATGATACACTCACTGACCACCCTAGTCTGATAGCTTTTTTTTTTTTTTTTTTTCTCTTTTCTTTTTCTGAGACAGAGTCTCACTTTGTCACCCTCAGTAGAGTGCCATGGTATTATAGCTCACAGCAACCTCAAATTCTTGGGCTCAAGAGATTCTCTTGTTTCAGCCTCCCAAGCACCTAGCTCTATAGGCACCCACCACAATGCCTGGGTACTTTTAGAGACGGGGTCTGACTCTTATTCAGGCTGGTCTCAAACTGTGAGCTCAGACAATCCACCCTCTCGGCCTACCAGAGTGCTAGGATTAGAGGCATGAGCCACAGCTCCCAGCCTGATATCTCTTTTCTTAAAGTAATATCATCTTACTACAAACTCGTCTATGACATTCAGAACATGCTTGTTACATAGTTTAACCAAATTTTGCCTAGAAACTAGAGGCAAGTAAGATATGATTCACAAAACCATTTTAGTTTAAATGTTTGCGATTGTATTCTTCATCATTTTCTCCCAGGAATATTTGAAAATTCTCTCACATGACATTTTAAAATTTTATTTTAATTGTCTCAGGCATCAGTTTCTTAACTAACTTACCTTGGTCCTGCATTTCAAAAGCAGGAAGGAAACTTCAGATACACACACAAAATTAAAGTTCTGCCTTTCTTTTCTTTCGCACATCATTTGAGTTTGAAGGATACCGAGAGACATATATCAGATCCCGAGCATGATTCCATTGAGAGTTCCACGCACTTCAGTCACTTAGTCATGATCTATGCTCTCAACAGTTGAAGATAATGACTTCAGGAACAATCTTTCACGGGTTTCATATTAAATGAGACTTAAATGCTGGCATGGCATTAAAGCACCTTGTTATTTGCAGAGTACTTAGAGTAACCTTAAATATGGAGATGATCAAATTTCATGACCTTTAGTTTTAATTCTTCCATCTTATCTCCTTGTGCAATTCCTATTCTTAATAAAGATGTGTGTGTGTGTGTGTGTGTGTGTGTGTGTTTCTGCCTAAATTAACCCAGACACTTATATCACACTTTACAGTTAAGTACAGAAGACAGCAAATGACAATATATGTATAAATATGCTTATTTTTTGTGGTAAGCTTATTTATATTACCTCTAAGACTGCATATTTTTAAGAGACTATCATTTTCTAAAGTGTTCTAGTTGCCCATTGCAATGTTAAGAAGCTCCATCTTTGATTTCCTTTCCACTGATTTGCACATTTCAATTTATAATAAATTGAAGAACGTACGAAGTTCTATTTTTGATAAGATGTTTATTTTTAATATTAATCACTAATAGAAAACTCTCCCATGACAACAATGGAAGAGCCTTCTCCTGAGTGTTATTAAACAGTTCCAAAAAGATGGTGAAAGAATTGTAAAACAATAGGCCCTAAGGGAGTGAATATGTGCATATTTGCCCAGAAAGATCCATATATCCTTGTTAAAATTCATAAGCACAAAGCAAATAATTATTTATTACTTCTGACGAATTAAAATCCATAGATCAACACAGAATCAGTGAGAGAAAGTATGCTGCCATACACCTGAGGACAATAATGTTCTCAAGCCCCATTGCCAGTGAACATCCTCATGAAAGTGCTGGAGTAAGTAACATCTCATGTTTGAAGCCTTTCTGAGTCATATAACTTATATACTAAACCTTACAATACTGTTCTAGAGCGTAGAAAATGCCAGTGAATTTTAAAAAGAAAGGACAGAAAAATAGAAAAAGGGAGGAAAAAACAGTACATTTGGGTTGACTAAAAGAATATATATATATATATTCATATATATATATATGAATATATATATATTAATTAATTATATATATTAATATACCTAAAGTAGAAGCTAGTTTGGCTGCCTTCCTTTTTTAAAAATCACTTAGCTATTTTATTTTTTAGAACAGTTTAAATTAAGAAGGTGGCTCAGGGATTTGCCAGAGACTCCTGCCCCTACACGTGCACAACCTCTTCCATTATCAACATCTCCTGCCAGAGATGGACATTTGTTACAATGATGAAGCTAAACTGACACATTATCACCCCAAATTCATAGTTTACATTAGGGTTCACTCCTGGAATTTTCCATTCTACAGATTTGGACAAATGTATATGACATATATATGTATGCACCCTTATGTTATAATATATTTTCATTGCCTTAAAATCTTCTGTCCTGTACTTAACCATCCTCCAAATCTCTACTATGGCAACCACTGATCTTTTCATTTTTTCCATAGGTGTGACTTTTCCAGAACATCATATGGTTGAAATCAAACATTTGCGGCCTTTTTAGATGTGCCTTTCACTTAGTATTGTGCCATTTTATGGATGACAGCTCATTTCTTTTTAGTGCTGTATAATATTCCATCATCTAGCTACACTATGGTTTATGTATCCATTCAGCTACTAAAAGACATCTTATTTGTTTCTGAGTTTTGTCAATTATGAATAAGGCTACTATAAACATTTGTGTGGAGGATAAGTTTTCAGCACTTTTAGATACATACCAAAGAGCCTGATTGAAGAATTCTATATGAGGGTATGTTTAGTTTTTCCTCCTTAACTTTTAAATAAGATTCAAACAAAGCTCTAAACAGTAAAATGACTTGCTCTTTGTTTTTTTTTGGTTGGTTGTTTTTTTGTTGTTGTTGTTTGGTGCTGCTATCAGAGATAACCTGAAACTTAATATATGTTTTACTACTTGGCTACTTCTGAGTAAATTAATGGTGAGGCACAGGCTGTCCTGCACAAACCATGAAGTAGCTGTTTTTTTCTGAAATTCTAATCTGCATTCAGTTGTATGTGGACTCTCGCAATGCCATTATCAATTTCCCCCAATATTTTGTTTCTGACATTTTGATAATTATTTATATATGTCTTTCCCAGTCTTTGTGTATTTTTCATGTATATGCTCTTGTTTTACTATTAAAAAATGTAAGTTCCTTGAGGGAAATCACTGTATTCTGCAATCCCTTTGTTATTTTGGGCTTATCAATAGAAAGTAGGTAAATGTATCATTTGTATGCAATGAATGTTGTTGATTGACTAGCAAGCATTTATTTCATAAATAAAAATGTCACATTCAGAAATGGAATTTAAAAGACTCTGAAGAATACTCCTAAAACTTGGCAACTCCCCCAAGCTAATATAGTCACATTTATAGGACTATAGGTACACAGCTAATAAACTGTCCAACTCTCATGTTTCGATTTAAAGATCTTCCAAAGACTGGTTCTCTTTGGGTCACCACACTTGCCAGTTTGGACTTTTGAAACCTACTAATATGGGCTGACATAACAAATTAGCAACAAGAAAAGTTCACGGAAGGACAAGTGTGAGAAAGTGTGCCAAATATATTAGCATTCGGTTTGCAACCTTGTCTCCAGTTTGTGTGAAGTTGATGGTTGGAGGTTACGCTTTCATTAAAAATTGACAACATTTTAAATGCTAATCAAAGCTGCTTGTCCTTTCTGCTTCTATTTATCTTGGAAGGGGAAAAAAGAGAGAGGGAGGGGGGGGGTAAAGACTGCTTGCTTTGAGCTGCAAAAAATATTCTCTCCATTGCCCCCAGACCCTCTTACCTCTCCCTGTGTAGGACAGATAAGAGCTATGCAGATGAGTGTCAGGCCCTCAGTCTGAAGTGTGAAAGCATCTCAACATGAGCTAGAGATGTGTTTTCCAGAGGAGAAGAGAGGAGGGGTATGTGAGTGTGTGTGTGGCGGGGGCGGGGGGGGGGGACCTTTTCACATGAGTCTTTTTAATTGATTGCTAAGAAAGAATTGTGGAGGTGTACTTGGCTTTATAGTGGGTAAAAGGCAAAAATAAAATATGTATTTTCAGAAAAGAAGAGCCATATGGTATGTGAGCAAATAACACAATAAGAAATTATAAAATAAAGAAAAGAAGAAGGAGAAAAAAGCTGTTTCAAGCTTAGAAAGCAAGCCACAATCAATGCACACCATCAGAGATTGGATACTTCATTTCAGACTATTCTTGGGAAGGGCTGGAGAGGGTGAAGGAAAACGCTTGTCTCACATTTTTATACAGATCTAAAGTTGAGAGTGTGCAGAAATGGGGTTTCCAATGTTGTTCATGGAATTACTTTCTTTCCACTCATTGCTTTCTGGCTTTTCAAAGCTCTAGAAGATTCTAACAATATAGGAGGGTGAAAACATAAATCGAAGGGAAAATCTTCCCGGGTTTAGTACATGCTGGAAGATAGCGTGAATTGAAAAGCAGAAATTGCTCAATCAGGTTAGCTGAGCTTCCTGGTCAAATCAAGTTACGAACCTAAAATGCTTAATTTCTTACTAAATTTAGGATTCATTGGATCAAGAAGTTAAAGAATGTGTGTCCATTTATGTATGTGTGTGTATGCATCAAACAAGCTTAGTAACCTATAATTAAGAGGGTTATGAATAGAATAGTTTTCCTAAGTGCAGATCTGTGAGCTAAATCTGTGTTTCTCAAATGGTGCCCTATTTGCATTCTGTGCAGTAAAATTCTTTGCTGAGTAGGACTGCCGTATAAATGTTGGAAATATGCTATTCAAGATTCAGCTGAGAATGGCAAGACACCAGTACCGTCATTCATCATTTTTTCTTCCTCCGCCTCCGTCTGTTTTTCTCCCTCCTCCTTTTTCGTCTCTTTAATCTCCTTCATTCCCTCCATTTTCTTTACGTTTCTCTCTTTCATCTTTATCATCATTATGCCCTATTGTGAAGCTAATATGTGCCATCCCATTTAATTATTCCAATAAGCTCAACATGTAAGTACTACAGTAAAACTTCCATAGTTGACCACTTCCCTACACTTGACCACCTCCTTAAGTTGACCTAATTTCCATAGACTGGGCGGGTACCACATGTACATACCAGTACAGTAAGCCTAGTTCCTATGCTGAATACCTTTGTGTGTTGACCAGTTTGTTACAGTTCCTTGGGTGGTCAACTTCCAGAGGTTCTATGGTTGGTCTCTATGGTAGTGTACAAAGTGGGCCTTTGAAGGTTAAGTCATCTCTCCAGTAAGGGTTAGACAAGAATTTAAAACCAGATGTGTATAACAGTAAAGCAAAGGCTGTCAATCATTAAATTAAAGCCAGACCTTCTTTGGTAACCCATTACTGATCTTTATTCAGATATGAATCTTTGTCTGGATCTATTTATATTTTTAATGAATAGCAATAGTTGGGATAATGAGTTCTGTAAGTTTATCCCCCACTGTGTTAAAAAAAAAATAGTTCTTTCCATTTATCCTAAATCTTCCTTTTCCCAGCTTCAAAGGAGATCCTTTGTTCTGGATTTTGATGAATAAGCCCATCTCAATTCTCTCTATTCTTTTCAATTTTATAGACTTGTAGACTTTGAATCTATTCAGCTTTGATTTTTACAGACTGAAGAGCCTGATTATACAATGTCCCCAAAGAAAATATTTCCATTCATTCGGTCACTTTCATTGCTGTATTCTCTAAACTTTCTCTAGCTAGCTTTGAAACAAAAGACAGTTTAAACCTAGCACAACCAAGCAGAGCATGGCTAATTCCTGAAGTGGAGCTTGGTGAAGTGGACTGGGCTGTGTTGTTAAATAACCTTTCTAATAATGCAATATCAGAGTTGACCTACCACCTGAGGCTCAATTCATGTGGCTGGGGAGCATGATTTTAAATAAATCAGATTTATTCATTGATCCAGCAAAACCGTTCCTTTCTTTTTCCCAAGATTTTGAAATATGATTTTAAAAGTTGTTTACCTAGTTTAAAATACAAATGATCTATAAGAATGGCAATGTATCATTGTTCTTATTATTGCTATGTATATGTGTGTCTTTTTAAAATCATGAAAATCGTAATATGATTTCAGCTTCCTGAATTGTATTGTAGTGTGGAAAGATACCAATATATCTGGAGTGTCTGGCCTTGTTTAGAATAACTGAATGGGAGAAAAGACTTTACCAGCACTTTTGGGAAAATAAGAGCTGGCTCAAAGCCATTACATCTGACAGTGGACAGTGGTAGGAGGGAATGGCAGGAGTAGGCTAAGGGCCAGTAAAGGTAAAAGAAAAATCAGAGTCTACCCATTGCTAACATTTTATTTCCTTTCAAGGCAGCTGAAGATACAAATATTCTTTCTAGATTTGCTTCCATCTTTGCATCCTCCGATTTGCTGTGCTTGGCTTAAAATCTCTATCCTTGAGTTTGCTGAGCTCAAAGACCATCTGATACCTGGATTTATATGAGGGAAACAGCTTGCAAATTTACTGGGAAGTGCTTTGCATCAATAAATGCAATTTATATGCTAAATAATCACATCAAATATATAGTCTTCTACTTTCCCAATTCTGTTATAATATTTAAAACTTTAGAACAAAAATACAGTGAAATTTCTTTTTAGTGTTTTATAATGGAGGAGGGCGCTTTAGAAATATGACAAGGATACTTTTCCTGAGATTCTAATTGCAACAACAAGTCTGTGCTGTTATAATCACCTTTTAACCTTCCCAATGACATGGTGTGTGCTATCATTTCATTGATATATCTTATAGGTAGAGAAACTCAGGATACACAGCAGTGAAGCCATTTCTCCAAGGTCACACTGTTAGTACTGGCAATAGAGTTAAGAAAGGACAACTAATTCTTAATGTGAAGAATACTATTTAAGCTGATGAGATATTCTTGTGATCAATGAAATAGGGACCCAAGCTCAATGTGTACAGCAAGAGTGTCATGCCAAAATATAAGGAGAGACACAGCAGCAGAAATATCCTGCTTAGGGAAATAACGGAGGGCCACATCAGCATATTCTGTAACTGGAAATGGTTCAATTAAGTATTCATTTCATTTCACAGTCATTTTTGGAAAATAAATCTGTGTATCTTTATACCTTTAAGCACAGGAGTTTTATGCATTAGGTTGATGTGCATAACAAAATTTGGACTATTTTTTAAATTGCCAGATAAGAGCTAGTATGTCTTGCTATTTGTACATTGAAGTTGTAACAATCATGTGCTTTCAATTCATTTCACCTTCAAAGATCCGCATGTTTCCAGTTTGTAATATATTGCAGGATCTATTAGGTACACTGAGTCTATCTGATCCACAGCTTTCTAATCGGCTATTTAGAGTTTACACCAAGCAGAAAATCAATGCATTCAAAATGTAGTAGCTCTCTTGTTAAATCTAGTCATTTGCTTAAAGAATAATATCAAGCTGATAATTGAAATATGGCCTAAACTATGCATTTTAATTCAAAAAGAAAAAAAATGTTTGAAATATTACTCATTTGATCTTTTCCTACCCCAACCCTATAGGACAAATTTGCCTGCCTGGCTCGACAATTACACTCAGGGATAGCAAGGCCTTGCACATGTTCCTACCCATGCTAGGGATTAGAATTTATCTCCATCTCAGGGATGATTTGGCCATGCTGAAAAGCCATGGGGCTTCTAGAAAAATGAGTGGTTTGCTTCTCTGGGAACTCTGGTTTATATTTTGTTCATGAGTGGGGAAGTTTCTGCACAGACTTTTTTGGAGGAGGTCCCATCCTGTGTACACGTGCCTTAAATGACTTGCTGTTTTAAGCTACATAATAATTTACTGTCAGATGGTAAGGCAGTCTTGTATTGGAATTTGAACACTCCACCCTTACAGACTGAAGAAAATCTTTGAAATAAATGTGCAGGACATTGCACCATGCCATTTGACAAACAGTTATGAGAAGGCGATAAGAAAAGGGATTGATAAGCTCTCACCTAATGGGTATAATGCAAGGTTCTAAGGCATATCTCCCAGGTGAAGGGCTCAACTACAACTTGAACTTTACCTAACTAATGCAAACAATGTAACCCAATTATCTGGACCTTTACATCAATATGGAAAAAAAAATGAAAAAATAAATAAGAAAAATCAGAGGGGCAGGAATACTTCAATAAATGTTTAAAGTTAATATTTGTATGAAGGACTTTACTTATTCTGTAGAGTCCAGTATGAATAAAAGTTGAAAAATTTGCAGATTAAACTGTCTTACCAGAAAGAAAGAACTTTCTAGTAATCAAAACAGTTCAAGCATTTTTCTTGGGTAAACTGGATACTCAGGAATTTTTTTGAGGACTTGATTCCAATACAACATAGTGGGGGTGCAGGGAATGAGTGAACTACTGACATGTGAGGTCTTGCCTGCCTCCTTTACTCTCTTAAAGTCTTGTTCTTATGCCACTTCTTACCATCTTTAATTGATCTTTTTTGTGCCTTATATAGTGCCATGTGCAAAGGAGGTACACAGTAAATGTTTATTGATCTGATGATTAAAATAAAGTGAAAGGAGGAGATGCCATTGATAGTCAGGCAAGAAATAAAGTCCTGGAGAGCTTATGGGCCACTTCATAATTTGTCTTTAGGCAAGGCATGGCTGCATTATACTAGGCATATATCAGGATATCTTGACCTGATTTGTGTCAATTCTTTCAAAGGTTGAATGCTAGATAGCTCTATAATGAAACAGAAGCTACTAAACATTTGTGGTAACTACATGTTAAGACTGAGAAACAAAGAAAGAAAAGGTGCCTCCTACTGAATTCTCACGAAGAAAGCCAAGGAACATAATTATCAGTTATGAAATAAGGTCCAAATGTTGAAGTGAAAATTTCTACTCTTGTTAAGAGGGTCATTGGGTCTGTGTCTTGTAATAAAAATAAAATCAAGTATGAGCCATCTTTCTGTCCCTCTCTTAGATTTAGGTGTATCTATTCAAAAATCTACTTTTTTTAAATTTTATTATTATTTTAATGAGATATCACTATATTGCTCAGGCTGGTCTCAAATTTGTGGGTTCAAGCATCCTTTCCACCTCAGCTTTTGGAGTAGCTGTGAATGAAGGCATGAGTCACTGAACCTGGCCATACTCTTCTTTTATTATTTATTTGCAGTTTTTGGCTGGGGGTAGGTTTGAACCCACCACTTTTGGTATATGGAATCCATGCCCTACTCCTTTGAGCCACAGAAGAAACAGAGGACATTAATAAGCAATGTGAGCAAATCAAGAAAAATCAATCTTTTCTTGCAGCCCTGATTTGTAAAGGTTGTCAAAAAAGGAAGACTTTTCCTCTCCAGGGGATATTTGCCAGTATCTTGAGATGTTATTAATTTTCAAGGCTGTCAGTGGATAATGGTTCTGGCATCCAGTGAGTACATAGATAGGAATACTGCTTAATATCCTAAACTGCATAGCACAGATCACCTCAGCAACAAATCATACAGTATGAAATGTTCATAGGGTGGAGGGTGAGAAACCCTGGTTATAACCATGACACTATTTACTCAGTGGTGAAGTACATAAGAAACTATCTAGATAATTCAAGTCACCTAATTACTCTGTTGAAAAAGAAAAAAGTATATATAAAGTCATTTAAGCAAGGGAATTTTGGCTGCTGATATGCGAATATGTGTGCTATCTACATCTTTTTGATGCTGAAAATTAAAACACTGAAGTAAAAAAAGAATAGAAGGATTACAACTACAGCACAAGACTATGGGGAAAGGGCCAAGGAAGGGGAAGGGAGGGGGGAGGTTTTGATGGAGGGAGGGTAATGGGTGGGGCCATATCTATGGTGCATCTTAGAATGGGTACAGGTGATTGCACTAATGTACACAGCTATGATTTAACAATAAACACATACACACACACACACATACACACAAGAAAATACTGAGTGGAGCCATGCACATGGTAAATACCCAATACAAGGACATCTCAAAAAGTGTCTTTTGTGTTTACAAACTTATTTGCCAAATAATAAATTGATTATAATATGCAATCAATATGCTATTTCAAAAGTGCTGAAGAATAAAACATTTTGCCAAGTGATTTACAATACTGGTAGCACAGGTCAACATTCCCTTGACTAAAACTCTTAAGTCTCATGTATTTCAGAATCAGAATTTTCCTGATCTTAGAAAAATAATACACAACAAAGCCCAAATATTTTTACCTCCAGCGAGGCCTGAAGCAGTACCCAATAATCAAACACAATGTTCTAATTGAGTGTAACTTTGAAGAAATTAAAAGTTAGCTCAGGTTAGGTTTTCTAGCCAAATGACTTAAAAGAAAGTTTTTAGTTTGGGGAGATTTGGGGTTTCAGAAGTGCAGAGAAGAACTCATGGATCTATATTTGCATAGCTACTAACAAAGCAGGGTAGACAGAGAATTCTTTATGTACCTGCTGACTGAATGATCACAGCTACATTCTTGTCTCTTCCAAAGAGTCAGATACACACGTTGTCCACATCAAGTTTAGTGACTCAGCTATGAACTCATCATACTCTCTTTTAGACAACACAGTTTCTGGCAGGACCACAGAATGAGGGTTTGTACCCACCAGATTGCCATGAGGAGATCTGTAATGGTTTCCATGTCTGGATTAGATTCTCTTCAGAACCTTCAGTAGCTCTGCTTCAGTGTTTCTCAGACTCTCAAAATGCAAAGTTACGTAGACATAAAAAGGATTTCACTGGAAGAAGAGGAGGAGAAGGTGGAGACGGAGGGAGGAAGAGCAGTTATCTACCCAGATTCACCAGACATTCCTGCAGCTTAGGGTTCAAGCCTCTAGCAGTGAACATTTTCTAAAGACTTTGTCTTAATTTTGTCTATACATCTTTTTAATGCTATCAATATGATCCAAAACTGTGTAAATTGTATCTTCTCCAAGAAACACATGTCCATGTAATTTTCTAGATGTCAGTGGCTTAAAGAATACGAAAATGTATTTTTTTTAATTTTATTTCTATAAAAGGTCAATAAATAATCACACTTTTGGTCGTTGCTCTGTTTCCCTGGATTTACACTAATTAGTTAACTTTCCATGTATTTAATTAATAGGAGAAATCATTAAAATGCTTTGATTGTCTGGGTGAAAGGTCTAATAAACATGCTGACAACTATTAATAATTACAACAGTAATTCAGTATAACTTAATTTTGCATGTAGTAAAATCAATAAGGAAAATCACGTACTGAGCCTGCAAAAACATTACTTATAATCAATCGTAATTTCTTTATTAGGAAATTTATTTTTTATATTTGACATACATCAAAATCTACGAATATATGAAGCCCAGAGATAAAATTAAATAATCCAATAGGCATTTTAAAAGTGAGAGCCATTTCTATTTATATGTGGAAATCTCACCACTATCTCAAATCACATATTATACACACACTTGGCAAAAGTCACTTTAGGAAGAAATGAAGAAAGCTAAATGTTAGAAAAATTATTATTTTGCAAGTATTAATAAATTTTACCCTTTTATATAGTCCTCCTATTGACCTGTCTATATGGGGTTTTTGTTATTTCTGTTATTACCTTCCAGGCTACAACAATCAGCACTTAACTTAGCTAAAGTTAAGTAAAACTAGTAAATATTAAACTTGATCATTCTTTGCTAATGAATGCCTCAACAATCAGTAAGACAAATTCAACAACCTGCTGATTAAAAAAATAAGCAAAATAAAACACAGACGTTATTCTTAAAGCTTCATGCTTTACCCACAGTGATTACTAAGGACTGTGTTCCATTCATTACAATAGGTCTCTCCAGAGTAAAGTTTCAACCTCAATGAAAAAAGTACCTACTAGACTACTGTAACTGACCAGGCTGGAAGCACTTCTTTATCGTGCTCAAAGCCAAGAAACGATTCTTATTTTTGCCCCAACCAAAACAATTCATTCAATGTCCAGTTTGATACTAACCACAAAAGATTTTGCGAGAGAAGGGCCTTCTTGGGTCTGCTGAGGGAAAGGAAGAGACATCTAGTTCTCGCACCTACCAGTTGCAAGTGATTAATGGATCAACACAAGTTAACAGGGAGGGAAATAAATCAGCACAGGGTCAGGCGGTCTCCATGTGAAAAGGCAGAGCCAACAGGCAATTTGTTGTGATGTTTATGGAGAATTTTCCCAGCGAAGGTCACAAAGGATTATGACTACAATACAAGAGTTATGAAATTCTTCCAGACTTCCCGAAGAGGTGGTGTCTGCGTTCTGCATGAGCGCCTGTGAAAGCATTCCATCCTTCTATGCTTGGTGATCTTGTGAAAGAAGGGGGTACCTTGAGAATGTCTTCTCTCCACTCCAGTTTATTAGAGCAGATGAATAGATCCCAGACTGTGCAAATGAATATCCAGAGAAAGGTAAGGGGATAGGGAGTGGGAGGAATCCTAGGAGATGAAACAGAATAAACCCCGTGTAAGTCAGGGTGAGGCGAAAGGAAGAACATACGAAAATCCACTTCTCTGTTTATAAAACAGAAGCACAATTCAGTCCATAGTAATAGGGACACGTCAGAAGGGAGCACAGAAACCAACTGAAAGAGCTCGTTATAGAAACAATTTGGGCAACAAAGTTTTATTGGATTCATAACACAAAGTTATATGAATATCCACAATCCCGTACTTATATAAATGTTGAGGAAATAAATAAATGGAGGATAAGAGGAAAATTGCTCATGCAGATGAATTCAAAGTAATTTATATAGATACTCAGTCCTAAGGGATGTAGAATATAACTCCCTAAATCTTAGATATGATCTGTGCATAGTGAGTTCTTCTTGAAGATTACAGTGTAGGAGGAAGGGGAAAAAGTAATTTTTTTTTTTTTTAGATAGAGTCTTACTTTGTCACCCTTGGTAGCGGGCCATGGCATCATAGCTTACAGCAGCCTCAAACTCATAGGTTCAAGCGATTCTCTTGCCTCAGCCTCCCAAGTATCTGGGCCTACAGGTGCCCGCCACAACTCCTGGGATTTTTAGAGATGGGGTCTCGCTCTTGCTCAGGCTGATCTCGAACCCATGACCTCAGGCAATTCACCCATCTTGGCCTCCCAGAGTGCAAAAACAGTAATCTTATGATCAAGAAATCTAACAAACACTATCTCAGCCAGGTACAGAAGGTTAATGTTAGTGGTAATAAGCCATGTTGATATAACTACCCTCTGATATGATGTGATAAAATGACACTTTATCTTTCTAGTTTTCCTTTCAAACACAAAAGCTAAGTTCAACCATGAGAAAAATATCCAGAGATCACAATCGTGGGATATTTAATGAAATATTTGGCCAGTACTTCTCAAAAGGGCCCAGGTAATATAAAGCAAAGACAATCTGAGAAACCACAGCAGCAAAGAAGCCTAAGAGACAATGATGACCAAACACAGCCAGGGGATTCTGGAGCACAGAGAGAGCATTAGACAAAAACAAAGAGGAACTGCATGACAATGCTGAATTTAGTTAGTAATGTATCAATATTGCAGCATTATTTTTAATAAATGTGTCATATTGAGATGTTAATAATCAGGGAACCTGAATATGAGGTATATGAGAGCTCTTCTGCTATCTCTGTGATTGATTTCTTTTGTGACCCTAGAGCCATTACAAAATAAAAATTTTATAAAAAAAATAAATAAATAAACATATGATAGTAAGAATACAGAAATATACTGCTACAAGCAACGAAGACATTTGAGCAATCAGACTTGAAAAAAAGCATGAGGAAGAGCTCTGGAGACCTTGGGAGAGGAGTTCCTGATCCTCGTCTGGTTTACTGCCAGTAACGTGATTCACCTATGAACTACTCACAGCCTCTGCCTGTCTCTTGTCAAAACTCTTAATTCCCAGGAGAATATATTGATCAGTGGAGCAAAGGTCAACTGTCTAACATGTACTTAAGTGACCATGGTTCAGAAAGCAGTGATTTAATGGCACGCCTGCATTCTGATTATTGGGAACAAATCCAAGAAATAGGGGATGGCAGCTCTAGCTACCCACAGTCTATATTCTAAGAAAGCTTGAATGAAGGTTATTCAAACAGGACCAGGTCCCCAGACACAGGGACAAAAGAAAGCCTGAACATTTCAATTCTATCTTACCTTTTTGGTTAGTATTTCACTTAAGGATTAGGTTAATTGCTATAACAAAAGCCAAAAAATCCAACAATTCAATCAATTGAAGTTTATTTTTACCACGTACATGTATAATAAACCAGATGTCTAAGTATGCTGGGTGCCTTTTCTATCCTCAACACCTGTCATTCAACTCTGGAACCATGTTGGTTCATTTTGTTGTCACCATTTCCCAGGAACTTGGGATGGGTTAAAGAGACTGGATGAGAAGAACATGTCCTATCATTTCATTCACTCCCCCCTTCATCCCTGCCCTTCACCAAAACATTCTACCTGTTTCAGGTCATGACTAATTGCCAAAGCCTAGGAAGTAGAACCCTCTAGCCATATACCAACTATAACTTGAAGAAATTCCATTACAGAAATGAAGACAAAGAGATTTAATATTGAGGTTTATTAGTTATCTCTGCTACCACCAATAATCCTTACCCATTTGTTCCCATGGATGCAAGTCTCCACTATCTGTGTTTAGAAGCATCCAGTGAAAATATGCAGTTCCATTTTACCCTCATATTTTTAAAGCTTTATAATTGGCTCATTACTATAGAGCTAGAGGTAGGATGAGGTAATGTAATTTCACTAGCACAGGGTTTGGGATTTCCTTCCAGGATCCGTCCCAGTCTCTACAGTTATGATATAGCTGTGCTGATAGACACTATCCAAGCTCCAGAAAGGTGATACAATTTTTTTACTAATATTAATTCAGACATAAGCTCATGAAATAAATCAGTCTAATCATAGTGAATCTCAGGAATTTTGTTTAATGATATGAACTAAAGAAGTTCTCTTTCTCCTTCGGGATCATCTAATTCCCTGATGATATCAAACCTGTGCCACTTCTGGGCACATGAGCCAATACATTGCCTTATTACATAACTTGTCTGAGGTAGGCTTTTATGACTACCAAGAGAACTCATCTTGATGATGATTTTTGCATCTACCTTACCAAATGTTTCTAGACATCAGAACAGACACAATGCCTCAGAGAAGCATCTCAGTAGGGACGCCTTAACCTGCGTGGGACCATCAAGTCCAGGTTGACTGGTTATCCTTAGTATTTGAAGGGCTCATGGCTCACGAAGGGAGGACAAGAAGTTTAGGGGGAAACACACCCCAAAAACAAATAAGTAAAAAGCAAAGTTTTAATTTTTGACTTGTTCTTTTAACCTCTCTTATCATTTATGTCAATGACCTCATCATTTACAGTGGAATGGCTGCTCTTAAGATAAGCAGAGAAAGTTAAACCATGAAAAAAAATATGAATATCTTACATTGTATGTGAAGAGATATGATCTAAACTTATGAAAGTGTATTCCTTTGAGTTGCACTTTAAAATATGATCACACACACTCCATGATGCCAACATTCATCTTAGATACTAAGATTTTAAGTCAGATAGATCTTTTAGCACTATGATATCCAGCTCCCAGGAGAGCATGTCTATTACCTGTAGCACAGAAATAGTGTGAAATGAATAGAATTACAAGCCAATCAGTACTGAAGTTTAAAACAAAACAAAAAAACAACCAACAACAACCCCTCCCTCCAAATAGAATCCAGATCAAAGGGGGGAAAAACGCCAAGCCAAAGTGTCTGTCTAAACTTGACTAAGCCTTCTTTTATTTCAGGAAAGATGAAAACAGGAAGATGATTTATCATTATCAATGCCAGGAATACTTAATTCTTACTGTCTTTAATGAGACCACAAGTTTCCATGAGGATAAATACCACAGTTTCACACTTCTCTTGAATACCTTCACTCACTTTCCCTGTAGTGCTGAAGTCTCCACATTTCTTCATACAAAAATTCTTTTCGATGGATAAGTTTTAGTTTAAAAAGTCAAACAAATAAACCTTTGGCCACCCAATGACTTATTTTACCTGTTTTCTATTTTTCAGTCATTTGTGGGCTATAGTAAAGATGCTTCCATAGGAAAATTAGTTCTTACCATTGTAAAATATACCTGAATGATAAAAAATTTACAACAAAAGCACTAATACATTTTATTAGGTTATGTAGAGTGGGCTGTTTCATTACAGAATCTTTTGAGCTTGAGGAAATGTAGCTCATTAGACACTTCTTACCCATATTTCTATAAGGCTAATTCCACATCGTGATGAAAACAGAAAGGGGAAAAAAATGGGACTAAGAACCAATAGTAAAACTCCAAACAAAATGTTATGGAGGTTAAGAAAGGAGACCAAATGTCACTTCAAATTGGCATAAGGAACATAAGTAATACATTCTTCCCCTCTTTAGCATCTAGAGGATTTCATAGTTAGCAGTAGGAAAAGGTTATAGTAGAAGAGAATAAGATATAGTTCTTTCCCCCCTTAGGCTATATTTATAAATTCAGCCCAGAGGTTCTTCTCCAGAGTTTGATAGAGAGATTAAGCAGCGTTGTATAGTCTGGCAGTGTATATATTATTGTTTGGGTACAAGCAACAAAACCAACTGTGGCTACATTAAGAAAAATGTATACACAATTCAAAGTGTCTCAGAAGGCTCCCAAAATCTAAGAAAAAGCTAGATAAATTAGACTTAGAAATTGTCAGGAACCAGAGAAATTCATACTCTAGGCAGTCCCCAACAGTGTCTTCTCAAAACAATGATCTCCAAACATTTTCTGTCTATGTCACACCACTGAACATTCAAATTCTAGTGAGAAAAATCCCAAAAACACGGCTTTGTCTCATGACTGAAAGGGCCAGGACACCAATTGCACCACACTGTATATAAGAAGAGGACGAGTAATCCCCTCCTTGAATTTGAAGCGTTATTACTAAAAGAAAGATCTTAGGCCATGTTTAATAACAAACATCCACTGCCAGAAGTAGAAATCTGCATCAGGTTTAGACAACAAGAGAAATGTTAATTTTACCACCCACCTTTTCCTAATATTAAATCAGTTTTTTAGATTCTTGATGAACATAAAAGTATCTGCTAATCATTCATCAGAACAAAGAAAGATTTTTTTTTTTCAGATAAGCTAATGATTGCATGAGAGCCTAACATGAACATGAAGGTTGAAAATAATTGGATCTACTATTGAAAGATAGTTATCAGTTCAGCAAAGGAAGACTATTACAATACCACTTATATTTGAACTTTCTTACCATTGGTGGACACAAGTCTTATTTTCCAATCTTTCTTCTGTATACCAGTAAGGGATATGTGATAAACATACATATTTTATAATAGAAAAATAAAATTTTCATTTGTAGAAATGAAAATGAAAGTCTATTAATATGACAGTATTAATCATTTGGAGGGTTTTTCTGGGTTTCTTTATGCTGTAACTGCAATATCCACTTTTAGTAAATGTCTATTGCTACCTTCCTAGGATGTGCTAGAACACTCATAGCTAGAACTCTTCATTGTTCCTACACCCATAATGATACATCAGTGTAATAGCCAACCAGAGTAAGCCCTATGCTTCTCAGTCTTTTTTATAATGGTCATGTGTCCGAGTTTGGGTAAATAAGATAAAGCTGCACGAGACACCTTCTGGAATCTTCTAAAGAATTCAGCAATCATTCATTGCTTTTTCTTTCTATGGCATTTCTTTCCTGCTACCTGGCATATGAATGTGAAAATTGGACTTGGAGTAAAAATATTGGACTATGAGTTGATCTTGAGAATGGATCTTGAGAGTTCTCACATCATAACCATAGAATAAACTCGACAATCTAAAAACTCCATGGTTCCAAAGTGCTTCTTGACTTCTACCCTGCATAAGCTGCTGCTGCAGTTGGGATCTCTGCTACTCATAGCCAGTCACTAATCCTAACTATATAACTACCCACTCACACTAGCACATGCCCACAGTGTGATAGTCACATCCTTCACAAGGTGGCTGGCCCAGCAACAAACACAAACTGCAAGTTGGACAAATTCCCTATCAGAGACTGCATATATGCCTACACTTCTCTTAGAACTGTTAATTTGAATGATGTAAGTGTGGCATTGGATTAGAGCCCTTTCTACCACGAAGGAAGACTTTCTGCAATAAGGGAAGATGGAGCACACATTGAAACAAAACACAAAGAAAAGCTGGGTAGACGAAACAGAAAAATACCTGATATCTCAAGAGTTTCTGAGATTAGCTCTACCCATCATTTGCCAATAATTTGAGGTCCCCATTTGGTGATGATGGTGAGAGGTGTTAGGGCATTTTTAACTAAGTTTCTTTCACTTGACCCTATAAGAAACTTGACTAACAAACCCGCTTTATGAAATGGCTAGTCCCTGGATTGGTGGGCATTTAGGCTGTTTCCACATTTTGGTGATTATAAATTGAGCTGCAATGAACATTCTAGTGCAAATGTCCTTACAGTAAAAGGATCTTTTTTCTTCTGGGTAGATGCCCAGTAATGGGACTGCAGGATCAAATTGGAGGTCTAGTTTGAGTTCTTTGAGGATTCTCCATACTTCCAAAAAAAGTTGAATTAGTTTATAGTCCTACCAGAAATGTAAAAGTGTTCCCTGCTCTCCACATCCACACCAGCATCTGCAGTTTTGAGACTGTGAAGTGGCCCATTCTCACTGGGGTTAGATGATATCACAGGGTGGTTTTGATTTACATTTCTCTAATAATTGGAGATGATGAGCATTTTTTCATATTTTTGTTAGCCATTTGTCTGTCTTCTTGAGAGAAGGGTCCATTCATCTCTCTTGCCCATTGATATGAGGGACTGTTGGCTCTATATTGTTGCTTAGTTTGAGTTCTCTATAAATCTTGCTTATCAAGCTCTTCTCCAATTTTTAAGAGATAGAGTCTCACTTTATCACCCTCAGTAGAGTGCTGTGGTGCCACAGCTCACAGCAACCTCCTACTCCTTTTCCCCCAGTGAATGTTCTTGTTTGGTTTATCAAAGATTAGGTGGCTGTAAGATGTTAGCTTCATCTATTCATGGTTTTCTATTTGGTTCCAGGTGTCTGTGTCTCTATTTTTGTGCCAATACCATGCTGTTTTGATCACTATGGTCTTGTAGTACAGTCTGAAGTTTGGTAGCCTAAATGCCTATCAATCCAGGAATGGATTAACAAGCTGCAATATATGTGTATCATGGAATATTCAGCTACTAAAAATGATGGAGACTATACATCTTTTGTACTAACTTGGATGGAGGTGGAACACATTCTTCTTAGTAAAGCATCACAAAAATCAAAAAGCAAGAATCCAATGTACTGAATTTTGATATGAGGACAATTGACGATCTAGTACATGGACAGGGTCCGGGAGTGGAGAGAGGGAGGGAGGAAGGGGGCTGAGGGGTCACAGTGTTTGGCACACCACTTGGGGGAGGAACACATTTATAAGAGGGACTTTGCTTGACAAATGCAATTAGTATAACTTAGAACTTTGTACCCTCAATGAATCCCCAGTAATAAAAATAAAATAAAATAAAATGGCTACTCCCAAACACTAGTCACTTCAGGCTCCCTCCTTACTTACAACCTTTCTAGTTTTCATAGATGCTCCTACTACCTAAGCGAAAATTGTGGATGAAAGGGCAGAGAATAAAGTCCATCATCAGAAGTTCCTTCAACTTTTTGGACCATCCAAATAAGAGTAAGTGGCCAAGCCTATTTTATCCACAATTACCATCTCTCTCTTCACTATAATCAGAGGAAATTACCATTCACAGACTAATGTTCAACCTCTTCTTTCATTCATTTCTTTAGTAAACATTGAGCACTTGTTATTTTCCACCAGGTACTGGGTTTGGCTCTGGAAATATATGGAAGATCAAGACCCAACTCCTACTTTTAAACTCACAGCCCAGAAGAGAACACAGATATAAAAGATAATGATTATTATGTTATAGGAAGTAATAAAGACACACATAGGACATCCGAGTAGCAAAAAAGACAATTTGCTAACAGAGCATGGAAGGAAAGGGGAAGAAATGAGAAAGGATTGGCATCTAGGAAACCTAATAGAAGAGAGACATTTAAAAGGTAGAAGTTAGTAGGAGTAAAGGAAGTAGGGACAAAAATATTCCAACCAGAGAAACTCAATCTAGAGGACCGAGAGACAAAAAACAGCATGGGATGTGCAAGGAACCAACTGGCCATGGGCAGGTTAACAAAGTAAAGCTGAATCAGAGAGCCCCCAAAGGAGGCCCTTTATGGTAATTGTGCTGAGTATACCAAGGCTCTAACATGTAAAAGAGCATTATCGGAGGATTTTGAGTAAAAAAGTTACATGATAAAAATCTTTTTTTTTTTTTTTAAGAGAGATAAGTTCTGGCTATGTTGTCCAGGCTGACCTCAAACTCTTGGCCACAAGAAATCCACCCTCCTCAACCTCCCCAAATGCTGAAATTACAGGCATGGACCACCACACCTGGACAAAATTCATGGTTTGTTTTTCTTTTTTTCCTTCTTATTTTTCTATTATTTCAAGTTCATTGAGGGTGCAAAGAATTAGTTTACACTGATTGCTTTTGTTAGGTAAAGTCCCTCTTATAATTGCATTCTACCACCAAGAGTGGTGCCATACACCTAACCCATAAAATTTATGCTTCAAAAGATCACTCCAGGTGCTCTGTGAAGATCAAATTGGGTCATGGCTGATTAAGAGGAATCAGGAGGCCATTTCAGGAGTCCAGGGAACAATGGACCTTGGGCAAGGAGGAATGTGATAAGAAATATTTTGAAAATAGAGCTGATGGAATTGGTTAGTGGGTGAAAGGTGTGAAGGAGAATAAATTAGAATGATGCCAGCACTTTTGGCCTGAGTCAATGAGGAAATGGAATTACAGCTTATTAGAAAGGAATAGGCTGGGAAAGAAGCAGTTTCTAGAAGAAAACAAAAACCTCATTCATGAAGATGGTGTCATAAAGATGATGATCAGACATTCAAACATAAATAGACAACTGGATATAGAAGTCTAGAGTTCACCGGAGCAACACTGTGTGTATATACGTATAATTTTAAGATATAAGGCTAGATACAGTTATTCAGGAAGTGAGTATAAACAGAAAAGCGATCTGAGTACTGGTCACCGAGGAATTTCATGAGCAGGTGGATCCCCCAGAGGAAACAGAGAAGAGAGAGTTACCAGTGGGATCAGGGGAGTATCAGAAAAGGTGCTGTCTCAGACACAAACGAGAGTATTTTTCTAGGTGGAGGGAGTAATCAACTGCTGCTGAGCACTTTATTTTCAAATTGAGAATTGAAAACCCTCCAACTCTGTCAATGTTCAGCCTCTGGCTTTAACCTTTACTCTGTTACCTGTCACTGGTATAGTCTGGACTCCTGATGACAGAGGTTCTCTCCCAGCATCTGGGAAAGTATTCTTTTCATTCTCAGCATCTTCTCAAAAATATGGTAACTAAACCACATTTAATGTGTATCAAGGGGCAATGGTTTAATAGTGCAAGAGATGGCAGAAGCAAAGAAAAATAGACTCAAAAAGCAATTACCTCGGACATAAAATTGGAATTTGTTTAAATCAGGTGAAAAACTTTGCAATCCTTAGGTGTTGCTAATTTTCTTGCTTTCACAACTCACCACATACAGCTCAGGGACCACCCCAATGTGGGAGCTTCAGTCCTTCCCATTTTGAGGGTAATTTGGATTGATAGCATTAATATTATAGTATTGAATCAGAAAAGCTATCAAATCCTCATTTTTGAGAATTTGAAACACCAATTTTCACACATAAAATGACAATAAAAATTGCCTAGGACAATAGAGGCAGTTTTCCAAATGAATTCTAAAATTGATCTAAAGTTTTGTTGATTTTACTTTGGAAGCGAGATCAGGACATCACATCAGTTAAGGAAGTAGATCTCAAAGTATGGTTTTACCAGCAGTAGAATTACTTGGGAAACTGTTTGAAAAACACATCCTCAGGCCCCAACCAAGACCTGCTGGATATGACACTCTGAGAGCACCCCAGTGGCCAGCAATCAGTTTTTAACAAACTCTTCAGGTAACTAGAGTGTACAGCACAGTGAAGTTTAAGAAGCAGTGAGTGAAAGAATAAGAAGGAAGAGCAAGGAACAAGGAAGAGGGTACGAAGCAGAGAAAAATGAGAAAAAAAAAGAGAAAGGGATAGAGAATAAAAGATGGGGGCCCACAGAAGAGACATGAAGTAGGAAGACGAGGAAGAGACGGAGGAGGGCTAGAAGAGTTTCAAGGAAGCAGGGAGTGAAGGGAAGGGAGAATTACAGGTATCCACTGATGGTGATCGACCACTACTGTCTACAGCAGGTGTCCTCAAACTGCGGCCCACGGTCTACATGAGGCAGTGTGATTGTATTTGTTCCCGTTTTGCTTTTTTACTTCAAAATAAGATATGTGCAGTGTGCATAGGAATTTGTTCATAGTTTTTTGTTTTTTTTTAAACTATAGTCCTGCCCACCAATGGTCTGAGGGACAGTGAACTGGCCCCCTGTTTAAAAAGTTTGAGGATGCCTGGTCTAGAGTTAATAGTGGATAATAATTGCTTCATAGAGTTAAGAATTAAGAAAGTTAAACACAGGCAGCACCTGTGGCTCAGTGAGACGGGCGCTGGCCCCATATACCAAGGGTGGCGGGTTCAGGCCCAGCCCTGGCCAAACTGCAACCAAAAAAAATAGCCAGGCACTGTGGCGGGCGCCTGTACTCCCAGCTGCTCGGGAGGCTGAGACAAGAGAATCATGTAAGCCCAAGAGCTAGAGGTTGCTGTGAGTCCTGTGACGTCATGGCACTCTACCAAGGGCGGTAAAGTAAAACTCTGTCTCTACAAAAAAAAAAAAAAAAAAAAAAAAAAAAAAAAGTTAAACACTTTTCCAAGAGCCTTGTCACCAAATTTTGGTAGTATCTGTAGAAATTTTTTGACCAAAATGTTGTTCAATATTAAAGTAGCTCAACACCGCCACTTTAACAATTCTTACTTTCCTACATTATTAATCATTATTTTCATTTATTTTCTTCTAGAATTCCTAGTCTCCATTTAATTCTTCTCTCACTTTAAGGTCTTTTTGAGAGATCATTCTGGACCTCTCAAAACCTTCAAGACCCCCCCTTACAGAGCCTATATAATTCACCCCACTGATTTCCAAGTAAAAGAAAAGTTGAAAAAGACACAACTGAGGCTTTTAAGCCTCAATAATGCAACTTAACCTTGGCCAAGAATAATAGATAAGATTGATATTTGTTCAAACTAAGGGAGGAACATTCTCATTTTAAAAGACATCGCCTAGAGGAAGAACAGCCAAATGCTTTTTACTATCATTTGACTTCCTTATGGAGACTGGAAGATTTCCTGGAGTTTTATTACCAACCAAAAGCACCTGAGAGGCCAACTAATTTCAAAGATTCAGCTCTTCTTAGTTGTTTAATAAAAACCATAAAATCCACCTGGATAGGAAATTTAAAGATAAAGGAAACAACTAATTAAACTTAATTGGGTCAGTCTGGGCAGGCTGATTACCCTGTTTGATTGGCCTCCAGAGAATCTGATCATAGATTCACCAACTGCAAGTTGGCAAAAGAAAGCCTCAAGTCAAGACAGGTGTTATATTTCTGTCTGATTAAAGATGTAATTTTTAGTAAGAAATATAAAAACGGGTTTAAAAAGGAAACAATGTACTGGGATATAACACAATCAACCACAAGTCATTGTGGAGCAAAGGGAATTATTTGAATAATTCAAACAATAAGCTTATTTTATAGGAGGCACTAGATTGCCTATGCCTGAATTAATCAAATGTATTTTATCAGTTTTTCTTTGCACGTTCTTTCTTGCCTGAGACACAGAAGACATGGATGAGTTAAACACACGAAGAAGGGTCCGGTTTATCTAAAGGACCCATATGACAATCCAGCTTGCAAAAGAACATTGACTTCTAGCATTTGAGAACAATCTTATCTCAGTAGTGTACATGTTTATCATAATCATTTGTTCTGGAACCTTTTATTTGGAATGTAGAAGTGGCTAATCTGGTTAGTTAATAACGGTTTTAATTGCATCAACAAAAGTGATTTTGCCCCACAGTAATTAAGAAAAAACAAACAAAAAAAAGTGATTTTGCACATAGAAATGATTTTTGCATCTAGAAAATCACTTTAGAGCTTCAGCATTTACAGAAGAACTCAAAGGTGTAACTAAATTTTCTTTAAGGATGTATGGACTTATGTTTCTCAAAGTGGCCTGCCAAACACTTGAATTAGAATCACAAGTCCCTTCAGAGAAGTTTCTCTTCAAATCCCTTGCCCAGCCTGCGATGGGATCCCTTGTTCTTTTCTTGCTAATGTGTTTGAGTTCTCTGTGGATTCTGGTTATTAAACCTTTGTCAGAGACATAACCTGCAAATATCTTCTCCCATTCAGAGGGCTGTTTGCTTGCTTTATGGAATATTATGCAGCCTTAAAGAAAGTTGGTGACTTTAACTCTTACATTTTTACATGGATGGAGCTGAAATATATTCTTCTTAGCAAAGTGTCTCAGGAATGGAAGAAAAAGTATCCAATGTACTCAGCCCTACTATGAAACTAATTTAGGGTTTTCACATGAAAGCTATAACCCAGTTACAACCTAAGAATAGGGGGAAGGGGGAAATGAACGGGAGGGAAGGGGGAGGTGAGTAGAGGAAGGGGAATAGGTGGA
>CAUYPK010129375.1:0-20206 GCA_963574355.1 Loris lydekkerianus | reverse complement strand
GGCTGTTTCGGCAGCGCTTTGGTTCAATTTGAATTCATAGAGAAAAATTGGCCGAAAATCGCTTAATGACATCATATAGTAATAGGCTGAAAAGAATAAAAAAAATTAAAAGTAGAAAAAAATGAACAGCATCAATGTATACAGTACAAAATTCTCCATCGATCAGTATATACCATGACACAGTAGAATAAATATTTATTGAGATATGGAGCTACAAAAACACATGACATTAAAACGAACAAAACTTTAGAAACAACCTAATAGAAAACGCCAATTTGTCTATAGTGGTGGAAGGAGATCAGTGGCTGCCTGGGGTTGAGGGAGGAATTACTAAGTGGCAGGAGAAAAGTTTTGGGGATGATAAATATCTTCTTTATTTTGATTGTAGTGGTGGTTTCAAAAGTATACATTTCAAAAGTGTCTAAACTGTATTCCTGAAATGTGCAATTTGCTGCATGTTAATTATTTTTCAATGTACCTGTTTAAAAAAATTAAGATAATCAATATTTAAAGTAATGCATTAAAAACAAATTATAGGATCTATAACATATGTAAAAGTAAAATGTTTTAAAACAGCACAAAGGCCAGAAGGGGAAAAAACAGAAGTATACTGTTATTATACTATAAATGATATAGTAAAATATTGCTTGAAGGTAGGCTGTGGTAAGTTAAAGAGGTATACTTTAACCCAAACAACCACAAGAATTATAGATAATAAACCAACAAAGGAGATGGAATGGAATAATACAAAACAAGGCTTCTCAACCCTGACACAATTGACATTTTGGACCAGATAATATTTTGTCATGTACTCTGTAGGAGTTTTAGCAGCATCTCTGTCCTTTCCCTACTAGGTGCTAGCAGAATTCCTTCACCAGACCCTCCCCAGCTGTGACAACAAAAAATGTTTCCAGACATTGCCAAATTCCCCTGGATGGCAAAGTCACCACTGAAAACCACTCACGTAACTGATGCTCGACCTCATTTATAATTAAAATAAATGAGAATATAAGCAAAAATTATTTTCACTCACTAGATTTTCAACTACTCATTGTTGGAGAGGATGTGGAGAAAGGGAGTACTGATAAAAATATAAATATAAATTGGTACAAGCTTTCCGAAAGCCAACCAAACTTTTAAATAGGCATATACCATAAGTCAACAATTCCACCACTAGGAATTTAGACTACGGGTATACTCACAAAGTATACCAAGAAGTTGGGATATAAAAAGAAATGGTTTTATAATGGAATACACAAATGAATACAATTCACCAAATGTATGTGCATACTTAAAAATCAGGAACTGTTAATCAGTTAGGAAAGTATTTAATTCTACTTATAAACCCTGCTTTACATCAAAAGACAATCTCTACTAAATAGATTCTGCTTAGCAACTCGTACCTTCTACTTACAGCTAGTTCATTCTTATGCCTATTGTTTATATGCAAGGGTCCTCAAACTACGGCCCGCGGGCCACATGCAGCTGTGTGATTGTATTATATTTGTTCCCCTTTTGTTTTTTTACTTCAAAATAAGATATGTGCAGTGTGCGTAGGAATTTGCTCATAGTTTTTTTTTTTTTTTAAACTATAGTCCGGCCCTCCAATGGTCTGAGGGACAGTGAACTGGCCCCGTTTAAAAAGTTTGAGGACCCCTAGTTTATAGGCATTATAAATATTCAGTGTTTTACAAGAGAGTTACCCTCAACAAGCAGAAAATAACAAAGTAAAATATAGGCGACTAATGGTTATTGAGGTAGAAGAACAGAGACAGATTCTCAGCAAATCCTAGGAGAGTTTCAAAGATAGAATGAGCAACAGAATTAAACATTATAGAAATGTCAAAGGGGAAATTTGGTTTAAAAGGAGATAAAGGAAATCAGTGCCTGTGGTTCAAGCGGCTAAGGCACCAGCCATATACACCAGAACTGGCAGGCTCGAATCCAGCCCGGACTTGCCAAACAACGACGACAAGTGCAACCAAAAAATAGCCGGGCGTTGCGGTGGGCGCCTGTGGTCCCAGCTACTTGGGAGGCTGAGGCAAGAGAATCACTTAAGCCCAGGAATTTGAAGTTGCTGTAAGCTGTGATACCATAGCACTCTACCCAGGGTGACAGCTTGAGGCTCTGTCTCAAAAAAAAAAAAAAAAAAAAAAAAAGAGTTAAAGGACCATAAAATCCTTGGTGATTTCTAGAAACCAATTCAGTCAACAGGTTAGATTGAAAGCCAGGCTGCAAAGTGTAAGTGAGATGGTTAAGAATGAAGTTTAATGAGTATAGAACAGGCTTTCTGATTTCAACAGATCAGTAAAATTCCAAACACTTCTGTAGTTATTGGCATGGGGTTTCTATTTCTTACCACTTTTATTACTTTGTAAGTAAAAAATATTTTACAAGGAAAAAGACAAAAAATAGCAGTCTTCCCAAAAGGCTTATAATTTTACACTAGAATAATAAAAATTAATTTTTCTATATTTGCACTAAAAATTTTAAATAAGTATTTTAAGATTCTATTATATGTATATAACTATATATATAGTTTGGCCAAATATATTTGCCAAAATAGTAATCTGTAGTGGCCAGTGCAAAACAAAGTATAGTTCAAATATATTTATATAGGAACTTTTGATTTTAATTCCAGTGTTCAAAAATTCATTATTCCAGGATCAATCAATTGTACGCAACTGAATTCTGCCTCATGAGTGTCCAGAATTGCCACTCCTAAATTTGTCCCTACAGGTCTGTATTAGCTCAAGAGGTTAATTCCTCATATGGACTTTTTAATCACCTAATACATCAGTCACTACAAAGGGAGTAGTATTTAAGTTGGATTAAACCCATAAAGATTCACCTATTGAATTTGGGAGGAATAAGAAAGCAATCTTCCCTTAAGTAAATGATCACCAGGTACTTGAATAAAATCTTAACCGAGGTTCTGCCAACAAAGAAGGGAGAAATGATTTTTTGGTAGGCAACCGAATATCACCTGCTACATAAGTCACATGTAATCTTTATCAAGGTTTTTAGAGTTAAGATATTCCTATGACCTGGATTTATATTTTAAATTTTAAAAAACAGAGTAGCAGTGCAAACATAAGAATAAACAAACATACTAGTGTATAACAGAACCATCTAGTGCATGGTCAGCAAACTATTGCCCATAACCAAATCTGCCCTGCTATCTATTTTGTATAACCTGTGAGCTAAGAATGATTTTTGCTCCTTTAAAAGGCTGGAAGAAAAACAATAACATTACATGATATGAAAATTATGACATTCAATTTTCAGTGTCCATAAACGAAGTTTTATTGGAACACAGCCACACTTAAGGTTTGGCTTAACTCTTGCATACAAGAATGGAAAAACCAAGCAGAACACAGAACTAAGTTTATCTTAAGAGTCATGTAGGAAGAATGTTGATTTCCAGGGTAATCCAGGGACCTGCCTAGTCTGTAGGACATGTAATAGGTAAGGGGTGATTTGGCAATGGTATGTGCTTCTAATGACTAGCTAGAACTCGTAAATAAACCCTTTGGACATACCCTGGCCTAAATTTGAGCTTTAAGAACAATCAGTTTTGTAGGGTACAGTGGCTCACACCTGTAATCCTAGCATTCTGGGAGGTCCAGGTGGGTGGATTACTTGAGCTCAGGAGTTCAAAACGAGCCTAACAGAGAGCAAATTCCCGTGTCTAGTAAAAACAGAAGAAACTAGCCCGGTGTCATGTGGGCACCCATAGTTCCAGCTACTTGGGAGGCCAAGGCAAGAGGATCACTTGAGCCCAAAAGTTTGAGGTTGCTGTGAGCTATGATGATGCACAGCACTCTACCCAGGGTGCCAGAGTGAGACTCTGTCTCAAAAGCAAAAAAAATCAGTTTGGAGCAGCAGCAATGTACAGTTAAGTATGATGTATGTAGGCACCTTGAAAGCAGATAGATCTGAATTTTAATCTTATTTACTTCTTTTTTGACCTTAAACCATTATTTAAAATTTTTGGGTCTCCCTTCTCACTGTCAAGATGGAGGTATTATTAACTACCCTTTATAAGAAGGGCCAGATAGGATTAACCAAAAAATAAAAATTCCTAGTTTGACTACACAGTAGACACTCAAATGCTCCCTTCAGATCCTCCTTCTCTCAGGCGTGAGACAAAGATGATGTCTTCTACCTAATATTTCTTAAGTTTCCGGTTTGGTAGCCAACTCTGTACTCAGAATGATGTCCACGTTTGAGTATGGAGTAGATGCAGTCTGAAGATGAGTAATCTAAGAGACTGTGTTCCTTCCTGGTAGTAAAATGACAAGTGCCAAAAAGCTGGGACTATTGAGGGCTTATTACCAAAGCTCTTTCCTTTGTGGATTCTGAGGAAGTGTTGCTTATAATAAGTCTTAACTTTACCTAGTATCTTTCTTCATAGCATGGTGGTGGTATTATTTCCTGCTGCTGCTACAACAAATTACCACAAAGTTAGTGGCTTTGAACAACATCAATTTATTATCTTATAGTTCTGGAGGTAAAAAAGATGAAATGGTTTCAACGGATCAAAACTAAGGTGTTGGCAGGGCTGTGCTACTTCCTTTTCTAGGCACTAGGGAATATATATATATATATATATTTTTTTTTTTTTTTTTTCGCCTCTTTTTAGCTTCTAGAGCTATATTCTTTGGCATCTTCAAATCTCTCTCTGCTTCCACTGTCACAATCTCCCTCTACCTTCTTCTTATAAGGACACCTGTGATTACAATTAAGGCCCAATTGGATAATCCAAGATAATCTCCCATTTTTAAATCCTTTATTTACTCAAACCTACAATGTCTCCTTTGCCATATAAGGTAATATGCATAGGTTCTGGGGATCAGGGTCTGGACATCTTTGAGAGCTATTATTCAGCCTACCCCAGTGGTTAAGAAAATGGATTCTGAAAGTGGAGTGCCTAAATATGAATTCCAGCTCCACCACTTACTGGTTATATAACCTTGGACAAATTATTTAACCTTATTTCTTCATCTGTTAAAGAGACTTAATAATAGGACTATTTTAGGGGTTTTATGGTAATTAAATAAATCATAAGAAGATAACAGTAGCATGTACCTCTTGAGGGTCAATGGGGAAATTTTATGCTGATATGCACAAAGGTCTTATAATAATACCTTAGAATACAGTAAATGCTATGGTGAGTATGTTGTTATTATTTCTGTCACCAAAGTACTACTTTGTCATTATGATTGTTAATGTACCTTACACAAAGTTGGGCACAATGTAAGGCCTACTCTCACTGCTTGATGGCATCTTCTCTCAACATAAGAAGTCACATTTGGCTCAGTGCCCGCAGTATAGTGGTTATGGCACCAGCCACATACACCAAAGCTGGTGGGTTTGAACCCAGTCCAGGCCGGTTAAACAACAATGACAACTGCAACAAAAAACAGCTAGGCTTTGTGGTGGGTGCCTATAGTTCCAGCTACCTGGGAGGCTGAGGCAAGAGAACCGCTTCAGACCAAGAGTTTGAGGTTGCTGTGAGCTGTGACATCACAGGGCTCTACCCAGGGTGACAGCTTGAGACTCTGTCTCAAAAAAAAAAAAAAAAAAAGTCACATTTATTTCCTGCCCTCTGACTAGGGATGTTAGTTTGGTGCCATTAGTCATTCCCTTTCTATCTCTCTAATGTGTGAATAAACAGAAAGCTTGCACAGAATCCTAAATGTGGTAGAAACTAAACTTGAGCAAGCACAACAGTGCATTTTTTTGTCCCTTTCTTAGTTTGTACACACATACTCTTAGTACTTCTTTTAATGCCATGTATAATTTTTGCTGGGTCTTTATTCAATCTTTTTAGAAACAACTTTACTGCTTTTCTTTATAAAACAACCAATCAAACACACATTATTTAACAACAAGAGATTTTTCTGTAATACATATACATTAAGGGGAAAATAGAGAAAAATAATCAAGTGACTTATTTTAATAAGCATGATACTTAAAAATAACCATCAAAATGTGTCATGGATATAAATACTGCTGGCAAAAACAACATGATTAATGACTCAGTTTAGCCCAGCCATGGAACTAAGTGGTGAACAGTGAGTGCCTTAAAAAAAGAATCTTACTACTTCCTTAATCTTGGACTGCAGAATACTCAGAAACGAAACATGCATCGTTCCCACCAAACCATCTTGCTTGAACATTTATCAAAAGGTTAAAACAGGACACAATTCTGGGAAACTTCACCTCTGCTGGAGTGGAAAGTCTGGACTTAACAATAAAAGTAATCATTTAATGAAACATTTACACTGAAATATACTTTAAAATTTTATTTTACAGACAATACTTTGGGGATTAATTTAAAACAACATGTTGGTTGCTGATCTGCTTGCAGGGGCTGGAACAGCGCCCATCACCAACTCAGCAGCGGCTCTCCTAGATAGTGTGTAATTTAAAAAATGAAAATTTACCACGTTCCCACATAAAATAATAGATTTTTTGGCAAAGACAAAGACTCATTAATTTTAATCTATCTGGCTATATCATCATGAAATTCACCAAAAAACCCCATAGTAATTTAAAAACCAGGCATTAAGCTAGGGACAGTGGCTCACACCTGTACTCCTAGCCCTCTGGGAGGCTGAGGCGGGTGAACTGCTTGAGCTCAGTAGTTCGAGACTAGCCTGAGCAAGAGCAAGGCCCTGTCTCTAAAACTACATGGGTGTTGTGGTGGCACCTGTAGTCCCAGCTACTCAGGAGGCTGAGGTAAGAGAATCACTTGACCTCTAAGAGTTTGAGGTTGCTATGAGCTTTGACACCACAGCACTCTACTTAGGGTGACAAAGTGACACTCTGTCTCAAACAAACAAACAAAAAACACCAGGTATTAAACCACATAAACACTCTACCATGGTTTCACCAAAATCCTACTTGCATAGTGAGCAGAAGACCCCACAAAGGCAAAGACCACATACCACCACATACCAAGTATAGATGCATTGATGTCCATAATAAAACTACATTGGCTACGTTCAGTACAACAATTTTACCAGCATACAATGTTCACTCTTAGGAAAAAGGATCTGTGACCAGCAAATATTCTGTCCAGCTTTTTTACTGTCTTTTAATTTAAAGATCAGTAGGATTTTCAGAAATGAAATATATGGAGGCATATTCAAACAGGCTGAATTCCAAAAGGCTATTAAGTCCATTAAACATCCAAAACCATGAGAGAGATTTAGCCTTATGGAGTCAGCACTTCCTTTTAGCTGATATACGTATTTTGGGCATTTTAAAAATTGCTCTGTTTTGTTTACGTTGAATATCTGCTGAGACAGGCAACCCCTCCTTGCCACAATCTTCACCAACAGCAGAAGGGAGGTAACCTTTGACAGTTAAAGAATCTACATCAGGGCCTTACCTTCAGATTAGAAAAGGCCTTGAACCAACAGTACCATGTGTGGTTTTTGATAAGTTTCCATAGCAATAGTTTCATTCACCATGCTTAGAACTCCTAAGCTTCACCTGAAATAACCTTTGACTGAATAGGTATCCCTCTTTGGCAATGACCCTTTGTCAAATCCATTTCAGGGCTGAGCACATGCCTGTAACCTTAGTTCTCTGGGAGGCCAAGGTGGGTAAATTGGTTGAGTTCAGGAGTTGGAGACCAGCCTAAGCAAAAGTGACACCTCCATTTCTAAAAATAGCCAGACGTTGTGGCGTGTGCCTATAGTGCCAGCTACTTGTGAGGCTGAGGGAAGAAGATCACTTAAGCCCAGGAGTTTGAGTTTGCAGTGAGCTACAATGGCATAGCACTCTAAAGAGAGTGACTAAATGAGACTCTGTCTCAGAAAAAATAAATAACTAAATAGAAAAATAGAAAAACTAACAGGGCATGGTAGCAGGTGCCTCCGGAGGCTGAGACAAGAGGATCAGTTGAGCCCAGGAGTTTGAGTTGCTGTGAGCTATGCTGCCATGGTACTCTACCCATGGCAACTGAGTTAGATTCTGTCTCAAACACAAAATAAAAACAAAAACAAACCATTTCAGACCTCTGGCTGTCAATTGCACAGTATATATTTTTTCACACATGGGACTACCCTTCAAAATTGTTCTTACTGTCCAATGAATGATATACTTCATCTGTGTAATTTTCTCACTTTCAATTTTTTATACTATTTCTACTTTTGTGTCCATTAATCAATTATTAGCATTGCTTTTAAGGGCAAAATGGGGCTTGCAACATAAAATACTTCAAAAATATGCACTTATAAAACAAACATGCTACAAATAAAAATAATGGCTGAGTTGAAAGTTATAATATGCTGGTGATCAGCAGAGCTGAATCCCCTGCTCTGGAGTATACTTTGTCCCTACCCATACAATTTATAAATTATAAGTTTGAAGTGGCCGGGTTTGTTTCAAAAGAGTTGTAACAAAGTTACTCTGCCCCCCAAGGATAGAGCTTTCCGTCCTATATATTTAAAGAGGCAGAAGAATAAAGAATATGTGGAAAAATTTTAGCCTCTTATCTTGTTTGCAAAAGATAATGAACTCATATTCTTTGAAGTAATCCACCCAAACTACTGAAGTGGAGAGAGATGTTTCTCTCTACTTTCCTCATCAAGGAATGCCATGGAAAAAAAAAAAAAAAAAAAAAAGATAACTGCTGATAGTATCTGTGATTCATGAGGCCCAATCCTGCTGAGGAGTCAAAACTATCAGAACTAAAGAGGGTTTCTAGTCAAGTCAATTATTAGCTTTACAGAAAAGAAGCACATTCTACAATCTTGGTTACATATCCCATACTTCACTTTTTATGAGAATTGGACAAATAATCCAAAAGCAAAAGGATATTATGCACTTTTTCAAGAAAGCAAAATCTAGTCATTATCAGAAGCCATTCTGTTTCATATTTCACATCAATATCCTTGTCAAAACACAATGAGCATAACAAAATACAACATCAATCTTGAGGACAATGTTCAATCATGTCTTAATATCTACTCTTTAAGGAGCTATGGAAACAGAGCTTTAAAATAAAACATTAAAAGAAAATATTTTATGGCGTTTTAGTAATTAAATTTTGCCCATTCAGAAAATTCACATGTTATGTGCTGCTGAGATTTTATGTTCAAATTCTTAGTACTATAATGTTAAACATGTTTGATGTGTATTTCCCATTTGGCCAACAGTCTACACATATTGGTATTCAAAAGTTAAAGTCACACAGGGCGTGGTGGCTCACGCCTGTAATCCTAGCACTCTGGGAGGCTGAGGCAGGTGGAATGCTTGAGACCAGCCTGAGCAAGAGTGAGACTCCACCTCTACTAAAAATAGAAAACTGAGGCAAGAGGATGGCTTGAGCCCGAGAGTTGGAGGTTACTGTGAGCTATGATGTCATTGTACTCTATCCTTGGCAACAGCTTAAGACTTGTCTCAAAAAAAAAAAAGTTAAAGTTAGAAAAGTTAAATAGCATCTTTGTATTTATAATGGACTATAAATTAATGCATACTATGTAACCATTTATTTTCAATGATTTTCATTATTCCCTAATTATTAATATGAAAAGTAAGGGATCTATTCTTGTATTACTTAATTAAATCCCTCTGTGCCTCAGTTTTCTCACTTATAGAAATGGGGATAATAACAGTAGCTATGTTACAGGGTTATCAAGTGGATGACATGCATTAATATTTATAAAGTGTATGTAACAGTACATAGTACACAGTAAGCATTATTATTATTATTTTGAGACAGAGTCTCACTATGTTACCCTTGGCAGAAGGCCGTGGCATCACAGCTCACAGCAACCTCAAACTCTTGGGCTTAAGTGACTCTTTTGCCTCAGCCTCCTGAGTAGCTGGGACTACAAGTGCCTGCCACAATGCTCAGCTATTTTTAGTGACGAGGTCTCGCTCTGGCTCAGGCTGGGCTCGTGAGCTCAGGCAATCCACCCGCCTTGGCCTCCCAAGTGCTAGGGTCACAGTAAGCATTATTTATGTGTTAAATGTAATTGAAACGTTAAATAAATAAGTTAGAATTATAATTACAAGCAATATCATTTCATAGTTACAGATCATTTGGACATAGACTTAGATGAATCATATCAGCTCTTCCTCTTCCTCACTGCTAACTTGTCTTGCTCTTAAGAAGCACAAGGTTTTATAAAAACTGGGGCTATATAAGCTCCTTTAGAACTTCCACCTAGCAATAATTAAAGAGTTCTAACAATTATTTTTCCTTAAGGTAATCATTTCTTGTAACTAAGTATGAGTCTTAAGAGAAACTCTTACAAAAAAATTCCCCAAATAAAAAGCCCATGGTGGAGTACAGAGTAGTGCAGTCACTCGAAGGAATCATCCAAAACTACCTAGCAAAGTATACATGTATTTTAGGATGAAGCAATTCTACTCCTGGGTATAATCTATCCCAAAGATTAGCCCATAAAGAGACATGTATAAAACTGTTTCTTATAGCACTGCTCCCTGAAAAGTACATAAACAAAATGTGGTAGGCCGGGTGCAGTGGCTCCTGCCTACAATCCTAGCACTCTGGGAGGCCAAAGTGGGAGGATTGCTTGAGCTCAGGAGTTTGAGACCAGCCTGAGCAAGAACGAGATCCCATCTCTAAAATTAGCTGGGCATTGTGATGGGTGCCTATAAATCTGAGCTACTTGGGAAGCTGAGGCGAGAGGATTGCTTGAGCCCAAGAGTTTGAGATTGCTGTGAGCCATGACACCACAGCACTACCCACGGCAACAAAGTGAGAGTCTATCTCAAAACAAACAAATAAAAACCCCCAAATGTGGTAGATATACAAGATGGACTATCATAGAAATACAGCACTGAGTGAATAAAGCAAGAAGTAAAATGAGGCCATAATACCATTTATGTAAATTATTTTCTGTACTGTACTTACAAATATTAAAATGCTTGCCTTTGAAGGGAGGATAGGAAGCAAATTTGGAGAAAGGTATGGGGATAAGAGGGAAACTTAAAGAAACCTACGCCCTACTGCCCTTCAGCAGTCTACTTAGCATATAATTATTATTGCATCCCTTCACTACTTAGAAGTCTGAACTTGTGCCGGGACTTGTAAACATTTGCTGGAGGCAATGTACACAGCAGTACCGGCAATCTCCACAATGTAAACTATGTGGGTGCAGTTCCTGCCAAGTTTTTAAAAGACCATGTTGTTTTCATGTTACTACCTAGCAGTTTCAAAGCAGTATAATCAGATTTCAATTAATGAAATGGTAAAAAAACAAGTGAGATTAAGCCTTTATGTAGACATTTTCAGGTTTTTGGTTACTTGGTAAAGCCTCCGAAGAGAAAGGTGTTTAGTTCAATGATGACAAGGGTTTTCAAAGTGGTGCATAATAAGCTACATTCCTTACACAAACCTCTTTCTTATGTGATGAAAATCAGCCACAAGCTACACTGGAAATCTCTAGTTTCTCTTTTCTTTCTTTCACTCAGTCATTTATTCACTGAGACAAGAGTTCAACTTTGTCACCCTTGGTAAAATGCCATGGCGTCATAGCTCATAGCAACCTCAAACTCTCAGGCTCAAGTGATTCTCTTGCCTCAGCCTCCTGGAGTAGCTGGGACTACAGGCGCTGCCACAACACCCAGATATTTTTAGAGACGGGATCTCTCTGTCTCAGGTTGGTCTCGTCTCATGAGCTCAGGTGATCCACCTGCCTTGGCCTCCCAGAGTGCTAGGATTGTAAGCGTCAAACACTGAGCCTGGCTTTCTCCTTTCCTTTAAAACACACAAGCAACACAACATGCACACATGCACATGTGCACTTGTGCTTCTCATAAAGCAATATATTTACTTTTAAAAATCCAGGTAGTGCATAAATATGAAGAATCAAATATAAGCTACTTATATTTGCTATAAGCTATCATTCACCAAGAGAAAGGATGTTAATACACTGTTTCACAGCCCATTCATTTATCTTTCATGTCAATGTATTATTGATCTATGTTATCATTTAATGATACAGGATTATAAAATTATAACCACTGATTGTTCCCATCAGTGACTTTCTAACAATTAAAAGGTTATTTATCTACTATAAAACTCAAGGATTAGTAAGAGGGGCCGGCAAACTGATTGTAAAAAGCCAGGTCCTAAATCAGGGTTTTTCAACCTTTTTTATCATTAGTGTTTTTCAACTTTTTTTTATCTCATGGAACACTAGAACCTAGAGTTAAACTCTGTAGCACACTTAAATTATGTTGATCAAAAAATCAAAAAGGGTAAAAGCTGGCACCGTAGCTCAGTGGGTAGTGCACCAGCTACATACACCCAGCTAAAACAACGACAACTGCAACAACAACAACAACAACAACAACAACAACAACAACAAATATCCAGGCACTGTGGAAGGTGCCCGCAGTCCCAGCTATTTGGGAGGCTGAGGCAAGAGAATCGCTTAAGCTCAAGAGTTTGAGGTGAGCTGTGAGCTGTGACACCGTGGCACTCTACCAAAGGCGACAGTTGGAGATGCTGTCTCACAGAAAAAGGGGGGAGGGGTTTAAAAAAAAGATATACTTCCTGTGCTTTGAACCTCTTGAAAATAATTTAATTAATGATCTTTAGAGATTTTTGTGGCATACCTAAGATCCTCTCTGGCATATCAGTTAAAAATCACGGTACTGAACGTTAGATATTTTAGGCTTTGAAGCCACATAAGGTTTCTGTTGCATATTATCTTTGTTCTCTTTTTCTTCTTTTCTTAGCTTATAGGATTGGCCAGATTTGGCTCATATACATTATTTGTTGACTTCTGATTCAGAGGTCCTCAAACTCACTGTCCCTCAGACTGTTGGAGGGCTGGACTATATTTAAAAAAAAAAAACAAAAAAACAAAAAACTATGAACAAATTCCTATGCACACTGCACATACCTTATTTTGAAGTAAAAAAACAAAACGGGAACAAATATAATCACACTGCCGCATGTGGCCTGCAGGCCGTAGTTTGAGGACCCCTGCAAAATTCTTACAGTAAATGCATAAGCAACTGAATAAGCAACATCAACATGCTTTCAAAACTGTATTTCTGAAAAGGAATTGTCTTTTGATGGATGTCCCAGAGTGACAGCATCAAAGGAGATAGTCAATATATAAAAATGCTTAAAATAGAATTGATTGCCATTTATATATCCCTAGTTTTATGCCTCTCTTTCATAGTCCATTTTTTTCAAACTCATTTCTATAAAAGGTCACGATGGGCTTAGAATATGAAAAAGGAAGCAAATTATTATTTAGCAGTCAAAAATAATTCATGGTTATATGGTAGTTTAGTCAAAAGAAATAAGAATTCAAAGGTAATTCTAAATATAAACCTCAAATTGGTAGACCCCAGTCTCACATTTATAAGACAGTCTTGATATATTTTTTGAAGAAAAAGAGCAACTTGACAAGCTCTATCTGAAATTCTATATCCTTTTAAGCAAGCAGTAGCTTCTCTGTGCTCTTTGGCAAAACAGCTACATAATATTATACATACAGCAGTGGTTCCCAACCTTTTTGCACCAGGGGCTTGTTTCATGGAGGACAATTTTTCCATGGACTATGGGAAATGAAGAGTCTGCAAGCAACTGATTTATTATAGTCTCTGTGCAGTCAAACCTCCCTGCTAATGATAATCTGTATTTGCAGTCCCCCCTCCCCCCAGCACTAGCACCACGGCCTCAGCTCCACCTCAGATCAAGCATTAGATTCTCACTGCACCCAACATAGATCCCTGTATCTGTAGTTTACAGTAGGGTTGGAGCTCCTGTGAGAATCTAATGTCACTGATCTGACAGGAAGCAAGCAATGGGGAGCGGCTGTAAATACAGACAAAGCTTCACTTACTCCCCTGTCCACTGCTCACCTCCTGCTGTGCCGCCCAGTTCCTAACAGGCCATGGACCTGTACTGGTCTGCCACCCCGGGATTGAAGACTGCAGCTATATAGTACATTCGATTCTAACACTGCAAAAACTTTTTCAAGGACGATTAGCAGAAGGAGGGAGAGCAAGGGTGGGATCTCACCTAATATGCACACCTAATGTGCACACTGTATAACACCCCTGCTGGGTGAGGGGCTCTTTTACAAATGGAACTTTACCCTGGAAGGGAAAACACTGTAACCTAAAAATTTGTACCCTCAGCTCTGGCGCCCGTGGCTCAAGCGGCTAGGGCGCCAGCCACGTGCACCTGAGCTGGTGGGTTCAAATCCAGCCTGGGACTGCCAAACAACAATGACGGCTGCAACCAAGAGATGGCTGGGCATTGTGGCAGGGGCCTGTAGTCCCAGCTACTTGGGAGGCTGAGGCGGGAGAATTGCTTGAGCCCAGGAGTTGGAGGTTGCTGTGAGTTGCAATGCCGCGGGGCACTCTACCCAGGCTGGCAGCTTGAGGCTCTGTCTCAAACAAACAAACAAACAAAATTGTACCCTCATATTAATTTGAAATTAAAAAAAAAAAAAAAAGAAAAGAAACCATCGGTTTGGCGCCTGTGGCTCAAGCGGCTAGGGCACCAGCCACATGCATCTGAGCCGGCAGGTTCGAATCCAGCCTGGGCCTGCCCAAAAACAATGAGGCTGCAACCAAAAAATAGCCGGGCATTGTGGCGGGTGTCTGTAGTCCCAGCTACTTGGGAGGCTGAGGCAGGAGAATTGCTTGAGCCCAGGAGTTGGAGGTTGCTATGAGCTGTGATGTCACAGTACTCTACCCAGGGCAATAGCTTGAGGTGCTGTTTCAAAAAAAAGAAAAAGAAAAAGAAAACTTTTTCAAGATAGGTTTTCTTAAAATTTCTAAAGAATAGAGACTAAGTTTAGTATGCATTATTTAAATATTTAAAAGTCTGATAAACAGCCCTGGGTGAGGGGCTCTTGTACAACTGGATAAAGCTTCTAGAAGCACTATTAATACCAAATTATTTCTAGAAGCACCATTAATACCAAATTATACCTAATAAAGTACACATTTATCATCTTAACACCTGACAGGAGAGTTCCTTTTAGGAAAGAAATACTTTTCGTTTGGGAAAATACTTGGAAAAGTCACTTAGGGTGGAAGGTGAGGCCTCACAGTACTAAAAATAAAGCTAAACTGCTCTGCATGGATTAGGGAATAACTTTTTTTTTCTCCTGACAGGGAGAAAGTGCAGAGGGGTTGGGGAACCTGTGGCTGCAAGGCCACATATGGCCTTCTGGATCCTTGAATGTAGCCTTGTAACTAAATCCAAATTTTACTGAACAAATCCTCTGAAGTCAGGATTTGGTCAAGGGGTGACAATTGAGGATCTGAAAGGCTACATGAGGCCACAGATTCCCCAATCCTAGAAGGGCTGTTGCTGTCATGAATTTAATATCATATCATGAATAAATTTAATATCATTAATAAAATATTATTAAAATATCATCATATTTTAATATTTTTAAACATAGAAAATTGTGTCCTTTTGACTAACATAATGATTAAGAAATGAAAGAAGTATAGGTCTTCAAAAGTGAGTGCTGGGCAGTGCCTGTGGCTCAAAGGAGTAAGGCGCCAGACCCATATGCCGGAGGTGGTGGGTTCAAACCCAGCCCTGGCCAAAACTCAAAAAAAAAAAAAAAAAAAAAAAAAAATAGCTGGGCGTTGTGGCGGGTGCCTATAGTGCCAGCTACTTGGGAGGCTGAGGCAAGAGAATTGCTTGAGCCCAAGAGTTTGAGGTTGCTGAGAGCTGTGACACCACTGCACTCTACCGAGGGTGATAAAATAATAATAAAATAAAAATAATTAAAAAAAAAAAAAGTGAGTGCTGCAGGGTAAATGGCACTATAGAGTTTGTGGATTTCCTGTTATCTTAACCCAAAATGGGAGAAACATCTCAAGCAGAGGCATTTTATCTAATAAACTCTGTAGGTAATGAATGAAATAAGTACTAGGCTTCTAGAATCAAATAAATCCTCCTCAACAAGTCAGAAAGCATTTTGTTTCAATGCTGATTGGCAAAATTCAGGTACTAATCAAAAGACACCATCAACTGAAAACCCAGAAACACTTTACAGAAAATTAAGAAACAAACTGAACAACAGATACAACTCTGCTGGCAGATTTACGAGTATTACTGTTTAATCTTCTCTTCAGGATTTATCTTCAAATGGCTAAGACCTCTTGAAACAACACTTTTAACATGGCAGTAAGAAAAAAATATAAATTTAAAAAACAGCAACAGGGCTGTTAAAAAACAGCACAGAGCACAGAGCTCCTGTGGCTCAAGCGAGTAGGGCGCTGGTCCCATATGCCGGAGGTGGTGGGTTCAAATCCAGCCCTGGCCAAAAAAATAAAATAAAAATAAAAATTGCATAAAAAACCCCCCCAAAAACCCAGCAACAAGTCATGAAGAGGTAGAAAATCTGTGCCCTAATTTCTCTTTGTCCCCTCTAACAATAAAATGTAAATTTGCTTTTGGTGGCTTAAGAAGATCTAAATCCTTCAGTTATTTATACAGTACTGAAAGTCTTCAGAAAAAGTTTCCGTATGATTACTGCCAAAAGCAGTACTATAGCAATATGGCTCTTCAAATCAACAAAGTAATTAGTGATAATAACAGGGCTACATTAAAAAAACAAACAAACAGAAAAAACAATGAAACATAAAAGTAGTGACATCAGGACATGCGATATTATAGACAGTAACAGGGGATAACTTAAAATGGGGGTAAGTGATGGTCACGATGGTCACGAATACTACAAACATATTTATAAACATATGTAATTCCAGATTTACTACAGAATTATTTGCATACTCAAGACATATAGCTATTTCAGTAATGTAATTCTAGGCAAGAGACTTTCTAATTATAGTATATTTAGGCATAAGACTAATTGTTTTTCAAAACCAATTATCACAATCATCTCCAGGACTTCAAAAAATTACTTTTTGAGGGAGAATTGACATGTAAGGGATGATTTTGATTTGTCCAAATAAGAACAAATACATTTTTTGAGATATGGCTACTGGACATTTGCAACTCAGGAAATAATTAGATTCTGAGCTTGAAGGATACAGTAACTAGGCAGCTGAAGAAATTTCCCCACCTGCTTTTAATGGCAGGCCCAGTTCTTCAGGATTCTTTCTTGGGTCCTTTATCTCCTCAGGAATCTCTCCAACTTCAAAGGCCTTAATTTCCAACTACACTTAACCATGTGCCAGGCATCATGTTAAATGCTTTCTGTGTATGACAGTCTCCTTTAATCCTCACAATACCATGATGTGAATATATTATCGCCACCGTTTTATAGATATGAAAACTGAGGCTTAGAGGTTAATTACCTTGCCTAAACAAGTAAAAGCCAGGAATCAAACCCAAGTCTGTTTTTCCAAATTTGGGTCCTCTAACCTCTGAGCTCTACTGTCGAAAGAAATGGTGTGTGGAAACAGGGAGTTTATGTGCAGTTTGAAAAATCCTCAGAGATAATTCTATACAATCCTATCTCTCCACTCCTCTTTTTAAAAACACATATTACTGAATAAAGATAAAAATACAGTAAACCTCCAATTTGTTCTTAAGTGATTTATATTTGCTTTTCGAAATGAATTATATGGTCCCGAAGTTGGCTGTATTTACAATAAAGCAGAATAATCTGTGTGTGTTTTTGTATGTCATATGCCTCTTTAAAAAGACAACTCCAAATCTGAGTTGGATGTTGTCTTTAAATGGGTTATTCTACAATCAAGAAAACAATGCAAATCGATTTGGAATTAATATTGTTACTTGTTCTGAGCAACTAAAGGTTACTACCTTTTCTAGAACACAGACCCAAATAAATCTCTATTCCAATAAATTAATTCCAGTGATATTTAGTATCTTGCAAATGGGAGACATTCAAGAAATATCTGTTAAAACAAATCAGGCTGTAGTCAAGTTACATCCTTGCAATCTATGGTAAGGAGAAAAATGAACTACATGAGAAACATGGGACTGTTAATGCATAGGAAAAGTGAAGACTTTCTTAGCCTAATTTACAAAAATCTACATACATCTCTCATGGGTTTCAGTAAGAGATGTTTGTGTATGTGCAGAGCTATACCAATTAAGCCCATCTGTTATACTGAAGTTGCAAACATTCCCTAGAGTTGGACTGACAATATTATGGCAACCTCTTCCAATCTTTAATACTTTGTTTTCCACAGTTTTCTTATTTTACAAACATTGATGGTAAAATGTTTTCCCCCTAAAGTTAAGACATGATAATGAGGAAAAGTCCAATAAATTGCCATGGGAGGTAAAAAAAAAATTATTTGATGACCCAGGGTCATTACTATGAATAGCAATTACTGTACTGTAATGACTACTATGATATCCTCTAACACTGTAAGCTTTTAAGGGGCTCTTTTTGGGTGATGTCACCAAGACCTGAGAATAAAAGGCAATCTGTTCTTATCTCCCCTCACAACAAGAAGAATTCTAGACCCATCCACAGTTAAAGAACTCTTTCTCCCTATACCAATTGATCCCAAATGGCTAATTTCTTCAGATTTTAAGTCCACTTCTAACTTTATTTCCCTGCTCACTACGAGGCTATCGACCATTGCACTTGGCTGTTGCTACTGTGCCTCACCTTTTCTAACCCGCTGTTGGCTGTGAGAAACCAGATAACCAGGTTATCAGAGAACCCACAAAGTGTCTGCTTCAGACTGAACCCTAGGGCCTATTTTTCTGCCCTTGGCTGGTTTCCCAAATACCTCTTTCATCCCTCCAGCATCAGGGATTTAGTTGGCTTTCTTTTCTTCTTTGGCACTGTCACCAACTGCTTTTCTCACCTGGTATTCTTTTCCCTAGGCTGGTGCCTCCCAAGAAATGCTTAAGTCCTTCTCTCTTCTTTTGTTAGAATTTTACTGTTACTCACTATAAGGAAATATAGAGTGAATTACAATATGGAAAAGAGTGTTTAGAAAATTAAAAATTTTTTCATCATGATTTTGCTCTTAATTAGCGTTTACTGAATCCCCTTCTTGGCTAATCTGAGAAGACAAGGTGGTCACTAGTCATTTCTTCCTGAATATATTGTGAGCTCTGTGAAGGAAGATATCTTATTTTTCTATGTCCAAAACCTAATAGCAAATGCCACATAGTAGGCTTGCAATACATGCCAACTACCTATAAACTTAATGATTAAAAATGTTAGTACACTGAATTACAGAATTTAAGGGGAACAAAAGTTGATTATTAATCCATGGTCAGTCTGACATCAACTAAATGAATGCCTTGACAAACAAAATCAAGCTAAGATTGAACATTCTAAAGAAAATATTTGCTTGTATTTGCTTTCTGAAAAACTGCATGAAAGAGTTTGGTGTTAACAGGGTGATTTATCATTTGTATAGCAATAACACAGTACACACTTTTCTTGTAATAACTAAACAGAACTAGTTGTCAGTCTCACAGGAAAGCTAAAAGGAACCTCTCTTTGGCTCATTGCTTAGTTTTAAGCCATTCTTCACTACGAACATTTGCAGCTGATTATAAACGCATTTAAAATAAGCCCCACACCAAATGAGAAACAATTAGATATCTTCTTTTTAAATAAGCCTCATTTTGTGACTAAAAATAAAACAAAAGCAAATTCAGCAGTCTATCCTAGCACTAGCTGAGAAAGATAAGAATGATTGAAAAGAAATGTTTTTGTCTGTTTTAAAGTTGTTAAATTACTTGCTTTGGCAACAGTACTAGCATCTCAGAGACAAGACATTTTAGCTGCTTTCCAGTCTCTCCCTCCTCCTCTTTTCCTCCGGACAGAGTGCTCTTTCTCAGCCAACAAGCTTCCCTTTGTTTTGCCTTACACCACTGGCCTGAATAGCCCCCAAAGCTGACAGGATATACCTATGGCCGAAAGCTATAAGAGCAGAGGCAGAGCTCCAGCACTTGGACTCCAAATATCTATTGACAAAAGTGATAAATTTTTGGCCATTTTCTGTGTTGATATGCATTTTAAGTTCTTTTTCCTTTTTTTTTGGCATTTTTATGTGAATTTTATTTTATTTTATTTTTATTTTATTTATTTATTTATTTATTTTTTATTTATTTTGTTTTATTATAGATAAAAATATGCACCATAGATGTGGCCCAACCCATCACCCTCCCTCCACCCAAACCTCCCCCCTCCCTTCCCCTTCCTTGGTCCTTTCCTCAAAGTCTTGTGGTATAGTTGGGTTATAGCCTTCATGTGAA